>JASDQU010737365.1:78217-106864 GCA_032191745.1 Picea mariana | reverse complement strand
TCATACACCCTTACTCTATGTCATGCTAGAGTGCAATATTTAGTGACGATTTCGCGAGAAAACATTAAAAATTGCTTCACAATAATCTAGAAAAATTAATCAAATCACCCCATCATTATAATAATATCTTAAGGATCACAACCAATTGAATCAACACTCTTTATTTATTTGTTATATCCTAACATTCAATTATGTAATACTAATTCTCTTGAATGACAATAGTGAATTTGTTTTTACTCCCTATCTTATACTGTTTAATTTAAGGCTGCAAATAGGATTTACCCATTAATGTAATCAACTGAAATTAGAAGCACACTAATTAATTATACTCCTGGTTATACATCATTAATAATACTTTGATAACATTTTTTTTTAAATCTGTGCAAGAATTAATATTGATATCGACAGTGGCGTTGATAATTATTTTAAACATCGTGATAATCCATGTGAACTATGATATTGATGCAAGGGAAAACAACGAGTCCATATTGTGGGATAAATGCGATATCATAAATAAATTCAATAAACAGTTACATCACCCATGAACTGGAGACATTAATGCTAATGCCAACACTTAAACGCTAAAACGGATAATCATTATTAAATTGTTGTGGGATTGTTATATCAATTTACAGTGGGTAAGTCTGTTGGTTTAATCCCAGCTATCAACACAACATCCCTTATTAAAACAATAAATTTGTATATATAATTAGCAATGACAACCAAGTACCTAGATTTTCAGAACATTAAAATACAAGTTCTCATTGGAAAAATACAAGTGTCCCTACAAAACTAAAATATCAAAAATCTTTGTCGTTTTTAAAAAACTTTGTGTCTTTGGCAAGGACCAGACCCAATGAGGGCGGTCTGTATGAAAAGGACCGGACCTGACTGATAGTCCCAGTGCTCTGTAAGGAGGGTCGTGGCCTTAATCTCCACCAACGAAGATCCAAGAAAAATGTCTTCCTATAATTCGTGATTTAGTGCGTCGGGCTATGGAAGAGGTCGTTGAGAGGATTACATGTGAGGGTAATCAATTTCATAGTGTGCGTTAGGTTGGTCATGGTTGTAGGAAAGGTTTCCTAGAAAAATATGCGAACAACTCATGGAGGAGGAAAAATTGAAGTGTTGGGAAAGGAATGAAATGTGGGAACAGCATCGAGCTCGCAGGAAACCATTCAGTGCAACCAACTCCCTCAAAATCTTATCAATATTTCAATCTTCTTGGGATCTTGATACTGATATCACTTAACAACTGTGCATACCATAACTAAATTTTTTACTTCTAAGGCTAAATCTCGATGCCCAACTTGTTCCACTGTAACTTATACAATGAATTGATTTGTTATGTGATCAAACCCCCAAATCTTTGATTTAAAAATAATTATATCATCTCACTCCAAGAAGTGCACCCTAGACACAAGTCAAATTATTCATTAACTGAATTGAAGCAAACTCAACTAACTTCTAAAAAAATTACCAATAAAAATTAATTTAATTATGAAAACTTTGGGTTGTGTGACGATCAAAATTGGGAAAGAATCTCATAACACATGCAACTTAATGATCCGGTGATTGTACATGAGTTTAAAACCATAATATGTTGCACATGCTAATCACCTTTATGAAACATTTTATAAGACACTTCACCGTTTAAAAAATATATATAGTTATGATGCCAATATCCATTGATAAAAATAACAGAGAAACTTTGGAAGGGATAATCTTTACAGGTTGCTACACAAGTAAAAAAGTAAACATAATGGAATCAACCAGCGATGACACCGGTTCACTGAGAGCATACAATCCAGAATAAAACTAGAACCAATATTTTTTACCACTTTATCAAAAAAGCACAATTGTTGTTCGCCAGGGATGCTTCTTAGATTAAATTTCAAGTTAAGGGAAACAAAAATTCTCAGGAAAAAATGAATGAAATTTAAATCCATCAAAACCCATAGAATGCTTTGTTGCATGTATATCCATAAATAATTCTTTATTCTTCAATACGATTACAATTTTAAACGTAGATATAAGATAAACAATCAATTAAAAATACAATAGCTTTACATTGCAAAAATCTCATAGAAATAAATATTCAACCGATGTCCATAACCATACTGTACGAATTTAAATCTTATACAATTAACATATTTATCATAATTATCGTAACCAATGAGTTGAATTTCGAAGGTATCCTCCCATGATCTCCCTCTATCCATCTCTTGCTCATCGACCAATGAGACCTCACCGATACCTCCCAACAAATGCTAGGGTTACTCTTCTTCCCCCTGAGCCCCCCAAGCCGAAAATGGACCATGCACACAACAAAAGAGAATGATAGCTTCCTATCTCACCTCGCAAGGTCAATCTACCACTCGTCACCTGAGCTGGGTATCCTAACTCTCACAAGAGAAAATTCAGTCAAGATAAAAATTCGGCAGTGTAATGTTACGCAAGATAGATGTGATCCATACTCCTCCTCTACCATCGTTTTTATAGATTTTTCAAGTGATTAGTTTCCCAAACCCTCAATAGAATCCTTCTTATTAAATTTAATTAGGACAAACCTCCCCCGTACACATGTCACCCCATCCCCTAGCTACACTTGAAAATTAATTAATTAATTAATTAAAATTGCCTATTTCCCTCACCCACCTAAAAGAGTTCCTAAAAACGCTCCTCGGTGTCCCAATATTCTCTTACAATTCTTAAATGACTTACATCTTACTTAAATCCTAGTTGAGTTCATAAATAGAAAGTTCCAAAGGCTAGATTCCTTACTAAGTTAGACATTCATCTTTTTCTTTAAGTTTCCTTCTTTTTTTTAAACCTTACTATTTTTCTTTTTAACTAAGTCCAGAATTAGCAAGTTTAGACAAACAACCATTTACCCTTTTAATAAATTTAATCCTCCATTTTTCTTGTTACATGTCTATTTAGTTTTCCTTTGATCACATGTTCTAGTTAGACCTAGGTTTTAAATTCACTAGGCTCGGTGACAGTTTTTAAGGGAACAAAAAGTTATTAGATTTTACTCATACCATCATCTAAATTAAGGTCGACCATGTCCTAAGGAGGATTAGTTTTCTAGGCACTAGGTTTATTAACTTACCAGTTAAAATCGCGACGTGACCTTCAGGACGCACTACGTGCTCCAAGGGTGCCACTCGCCTCTTTCCATTTTATTTACGCAACGTACCCTTCAATACGCACTATGAGCTCCAAGGGTGCCACTCGCTTCTTGACTGAATTTGGTAGACGTCAAGCCCTTGGAGTCAATAATTTGTTAGTTGATCTTGTGGGAGACTAAGGGGATCCAAGGAATAAGGACCATGCCTTATTGAGTGCCCGTTAGAATCATCGTGAGCGACTATCACAGTCTGCCCTCATGGCATCATGGGCCTTCTCGAACTAGATAATCATTATCCTACAGTTCGGGCCATGATGGGAATGCTAGTAGGTTGTGGCAGGGTTGCTGCCACACCTCTCCCTCAATTTCTCTGGTTGTCGTGCGTGACCCCTTTACTCCAAATGTGAGTCTGGTCAACAAGCTATCATCATCCTGCATCCATCAATGAATCATGTCAACAATAAAAATGAACATCATAATATCTAATCATATGTACATATCCCACATCAACAACATTGAAACCCTAACAGTCCACTCCCTGACTAGATCTGGAGTCCATGTTGTTTCATCGATGCCTCGACATCCTCAAACATCTAGAGTCTTGCACACTCAGGAGAACCCAATCAATAGCACCTGTCGATATAAATACAACAAAAATAACATATCATAAAATCCACCATATCTCATAATAATAATAAAAAAAATCAATCGTATAAAGAAACATATCACTTCCAAGCATGTGTCCTAAAAAAAATAAGTTCGCTTAGTGTGCGAAAAAGCGGGATGTTACATATACCCCCTCCTTTTTTAAACTTCATCCCAAAGTTTGACAATATGTAAGTGTTGAAATAAAGTGTATCACAGTATCATATGTCTAGCTATAAACAAAAATGGAAACTGTTGACACATATCATATGCATCCTCCCAGGTCGTCGAGTGTGGACTATAGTTGTCCCACTCTACCTTGACCTGATCTATTGTTCAACATTATAGTTGTTGAATGTGATGGTCCAAGATGCCTATTGGCTCTGTCATGAGCTCGCCCTCATCCGATACCTGCAAGGAAATTATGTCAATAACATGTGTAGGATCACTAACATAATGTCTCAAAACAGATACAAGATAAACATCGTGCATACACATCAAAGAATCAGGCAAAGCTAGTCAATAGGCCATGGGCCCCTTCATTTCTACAATCGCCAAGGGTCCCACAAACCTAGGAGAGAGTTTATCACCCTTTCCGAACTTGATCGAACTCTTATGCAGTTTCACCCACAAGAAGACTCGATCGCCAACTTCATAACTATGATCGACATGATGCACATCAGCATAACTCTTTTTCCGATCATGCGCTTCCTTGATCCTTTTTCTTATTGTTTGCATTTGATCTTCCATTTATTGGATTGCTTCTGGCCACACCAGGACCCTATCCTCAAGTCGATCCCAACTCAAGGGCATCCTACATGGTCGCTCGTAAAGAAACTCAAATGGCGCCATCTTAATGGTTCTTTGATAATTTTTGTTGTATGAAAATTCTACCAATGGAAAGAAATATTCCCAGTGCTTCTATTGGTCCATCACATACATACGCAACATATCCTCCAAGATTTGGTTTATTATTTCGGTCTACCCATTTGTCTCTAGGTGATATGTGGTACTAAATTTAAGTTGGGTTCCCAAGCCCTCTTAGAAACTAGTCCAAATTCATCATGTAAACACTGATCCTCTATTGGATATAATCATCATAGGCACACCATGCAGCCTCACAATCTCACTGATGAAAACTTTAGCTATGTCAGGTGCCTGATACGTCATACACACGGGGATAAAATGTGCACTCTTCATCTGAGTGTCGACTACTACAAAAATCAAGTCGTGTCTCCTTGTTGTCAGTGGCAATCCAACAATGAAATCCATCGAAATTACCTCCCATTTTGATTCAGGAATAATGTGTGGCTGTAATAATATTGTCAGATGTTTATGTTCATCTTTCACCTACTGGCATTCTAGAAATCTAGCCACGTAGTTGACTATGTCTTCCTTCATT
The DNA here is from genome assembly GCA_032191745.1 of Picea mariana. Taxonomy (NCBI): domain Eukaryota; kingdom Viridiplantae; phylum Streptophyta; class Pinopsida; order Pinales; family Pinaceae; genus Picea; species Picea mariana. Next base: position 101,684 of record JASDQU010737365.1, on the reverse strand, counting down.
CCTTTCCAGAAGAATAAGGATTTAAGGTCTACCCTCATCTTCGTGACTCCTAGGTGATCCATGTACACTTGTCTATGAGACTCGTTTAGGATCAAACTCCTCAAATCGTCGTTGGGTGGTATGTAAATTTGACCTTTAAATATCAATAATTTCTCATTGTCCATAGTAAATCCCTCAAATTTGGTACCATCATTGTGTTTTGTTGGATAAAATCCTTAACCTCTTTGTACCTGTCATCGCCACATTGTAAAGTTAGAATATTTTCACCTAGATTCGTCTAAAGATGCATCAACAGAAATATGTGTGTTCTCTGATTCAATGCATCAACCACTCAGTTCACTGTTCCTTTTATATAAGTAATCATGAAATCGTACACGCTAAGAAATTTCGACCAACGTCGTTGTCGTGCTTTCAAGTCGCTTTGCGTAAAGATGTGTTGTACACCACAATGGTTTGTTTTTAGTTCAAATTTTCATCCAACAAGGTAGTGTCTCCAAACTCTCATGGCATAAACAATGGATAACAACTCCAAATCATGAGTCGCATGGTTCTCCTCATGCCTTCTCAAATTTCTTGAGATGTAAGCGATCACTCGATCGTCTTGCATCAAGACTCTGCCTAAGTTTTCCTTGGATGTGTCAGTGCATACCAAGAAATCCTCATCCATGTTAGATACCTTTATTATCAGTGTTGTCGTCAACAGGTCCGTGAGCCTTTGAAATGGCTCCACACATTTCTCGGTGAAAACAAAATTTTTGATCTTCTTCTCCAATTTCATAATCGGATTTGCTATCTTCAAAACTCCCTCAACGAACCGTCAATAGTATCCTGGTAAACCCATGAAGCTATGCACTTCTAGGACATTTGTCGGCATAGGCCATTCCATAAAAGCCTCAACCTTTGTGGGATCCACAATGATACCTTCACCGGAGATGAAATGCCCTAAGTAGTGAATCTTTGATTGATAAATCGAGCATTTATACAGTTTCCCATACAGTTGTTTCTCTCATAGACACTGTAGTACAAAGCGCAAGTTCTGTTCATTCTCCTCCATCATCCAAGAATAGATCAAAATATCATCAATGAGTACTTGGACGAACTTTTCCAAGTATTCGTGGAACACTCCATTCATCAAGCTTATAAATACCCCTGGGGCATTTGTCAGTCCAAACAGTAAAACAATAAAATCATAATTTCCAAACCTCGTCTTAAAGGAAGTATTAGGGATGTCATCCTCCTTGATCTGTAACTGGTGATACCCCGATCTCAAGTCGATCTTTGAAAACACCGTTGTGCCTTTCATTTGATAAAATAGATTGTCAATCCTTGGCAATGGATACTCATTCTTGATCGTTGCCTTGTTTAATTGATGGTAGTCAATGCAGAGTCTCCATGACACATCCTTCTTCTATATGAAAATAACAAGTGCACCCCACGGTGACACACTTGGACGTATAAGTCCTAGGTCCAACAACTCCTTCAGTTGCATTTTCAACTCCTGTAACTCTTGAGTTGACATATGATAAGGTGTTCTTGTTATCGATTTAGTTCCCGGTTTTAGATCAATGGTAAATTCCAATCCCCTCTTTGGTGGCATCCCAGGTAACTCCTCAAGGAAGACGTCCGCAAACGTTTGCACCACCAGACGGTTTTCTAGACCTTTCACTACTCCCTTCTCATTTAAGTCAAGGATCGCATAAATCTTACATTCCTTGCGCATGCTCTTCTGTAGATGCAAGGAAAAGATGAACCTCAAGGAAACTCCCTGGTTCCGACCTACAATCACGCATCTTTGTCCCTCATCTTTGAGCAAGATCAACCATTTCATCTTACAGTTGAGTATCACCTCATGTGATTCCAACCAGTCCATACTGATCACGATGTCATAAGATCCTAAGATTGTGATGTACATGTTGGTTATTGTGACAAACTCTCCCAGGTTAATGCTACATCCCATCACCTTCCCTCCAACCTTTTGTTTGGCTCCTGAATCCATTTCTACAAAGATAAACTGGTCATGTTTCACTGCCTTTACCTCAATTATTTTTAGTGTTGTACTGGAAATAAATCTCTTTGTAGCACTTGGATCTATTAATATACTAACGGTGTGGTCAGCGATGATAACTAGCATCTTGAGCGTAGTTGATTGGTGCTCTTCTAGGAGTTATTCACCACTGCATGAATCCAATGGGCCTTTCCCAAATCTCCCACAGTAGTGGGTCCGACTGATCCAAATTCTATGTTCCTCTCCACTGGAAAGTCACACTAGTAATGTGGCTCTCTACATGTCCAGTTCCCTTTCTTCAGTCCAGCACTCCTAGTACTCGAAGTAGAAGTTGACAGCCCACCGAATTGGAACACTGGTCTATTCTACTAAATAGGCCTAAACTGTTGTTGTTGCGGTTGACGTTGTTGTGGTGCTCTGCAAGGAGTCCACTGCTAAGGCGTTGGTCGCCAAGGTGTAGTGAAGGTGGATCCTCTTGAAGTACCTCTATACCCTAGTGCATGCCTAGCTGGTGTCTGATGCTACTACACACCAGATGATGCCTAACCCACTGGTCTCATTGGATTCATGCTCTGACCCTCGCTGATAAGCTCCTCCTCTGCTATGAGTGACTTCTGAACATCATCATGCAAGGTTTCAGGCATCAGAATCCTAACCTTTCCATGAATGTTGACATTAAGGCCAAACACGAACTTGTTGACCTTAAGTTTCTAGGTATTTAGATGGGGAGCATACCAAAGAAGCTCCATAAAATGGGCCTCATACTCGAGCATCATTCATCCACCTTGTCACAAGGCGTTGAACTCATTGAGATGATGCTCAATGAATTTCTCTGATAAATACCTCTCCTAGAATCATTCCTCGAATAGTTTCCATGACACGTCTTCGACTGCAATGTTTAATTGCAGCAGGAGCGTCTTCCACCATAGAAGAGTGCTCCCCTTCAGTTGAAATACCTCCATGTGGACCTTCATATTGGAGGTATAGTCGTGAAGTGTAAATCACATCGTCATATTCTCCAACCATGCCCCAGCGGCTACGTCGTCTGGGGCACCCAAGAAATCAAAAAATTTGACCTTCTCGAGTTTGCGGTGAATGCTACTAGTATTGACCAGAGCACATGGTGGAACCTTAGGGGGTGCTAACGCCCTGGCCTCATCTCTATCCAAACAAATGATCAATGCCTCAGACATCCACTGAAAGGACCTCATCAGCCCAACCACATCACCAATAGCTATCTATTCCTGCCCGAAAACGTGTTCATCTTCCCAGGGGTTAGACCCCTCGAGCATTGATGCTACTAGGGGCGTCATGCCCCTTCCCCTAGCACCCCTTCATCTTCCTCCATGGCATACTCTAACCATTATTACCTGCATGAATACAAATCAATTTAATTAGCAACATCATAATCAAATATCTAATCAACGGAAGTCATACTGATCCCAAGTCGCAGGTCTAACCCTCTCTGATACCATATGTAATGACACCAATCATTACGACAACAAGTGACGCCAAAACCCGTATTTTTTTTTTGAAAGTTATAACGACCATACATCCAAACATCTCAACATAACGACAAACAAAATGCATGCAAATCACGCAACAAGGAACAAAATGACCCAGCATACTTGCACATTATGCAACAAAAAGCAGCATACAACATTCAATTAGATGAAAATTAAAAATGACTACCCGCCCGTCCTACCATGCAATGGTTAGGACCTCCAGGACACATAAGCAATGCTCAAACCCATGTTCTCATCGATTTTGACCATTTAAGGTCTCAAGGTTGGCGACTATTATGAGGAACGAGCAGGTGTCTACATCTCGCCTTACACACTAAATATCATGCCTACTATGCTAAAAGACAATATCAATCAACCAACCACAATAGATTCGACGACTAGTATCTAGAAACCTCTCGACAAGCGAGAGACAAACACAAAGATGTTACAACACAAGTACAACCTTACTTACAAAACAACATCATCCATAAAGAGTGGCGGATGACCCGAAGCAAGGGTTCCTATGTGCTCATCAAACAATGTACACAATGACCCAATCATGAGGTATTACATCACTACTTTGCGACAAGAGTGTTAGGGTCCCAAACGCAAACAAAAACTCTAATCCCTTAACCAAACATAAAATCCAACGTGCCTGAAATCCAACTTGCATTGTCATACAATATGCGACGTCGTTAGACGAAAGCGCTCTAAACGATAAGGAAAACATGGATGTAATTCATTAGCAATTATCATCATAAGGACTAATTCACAGAATAAGTAACCAATCGCCATCTAAAAGTAAAAGCACCTAACCATTCTCAAGCCACATTATACTTTCCAATCGAGGGTTTAAAAATCTTGTAAACTCATCTATAATCTTCTACTTCTTGGGTTCTACAACCCTACCATGAAAACAACTCTTAAATTGCAAGGAGTAAAAAGGAAAGGGGAGGGGGGGGGAGCCAAGCATCAGACACCCTTACTCTATGTCATGCTAGAGTGCAATAGTTAGTGACGATTTCGCGAGAAAATATTAAAAATTGCTTCACAATAATTTAGATAAATTAATAAAATCACCCCATCATTATAAGAATATCTTAAGGATCACAACGAATTGAATCAATACTTTTTATTTGGTTGTTATATCCTAACATTCAATTAAGTAATAGTAATGCTCTTGAATGACAATAGCGAATTTTTTTTTACTCCCTATCCTATACTTTTTAATTGAAAGCTGCAAATAGGATTTACCCATTAATATAATCAACTGAAATTAGAATCACAATAATTAATTATCGTCCTGGTTATAAAACATTACTAATACTCTAACAACATTTGTTTTAAACTCTATGTAAGATTTAATATTGATATCGGCAGTGGCGTTGACAATTATTTTAAACATCGCGATAATCCATGTGAAATATGATATTGATGCAATGGAAAAAATTGAGTCCATACTGTGTGTTATCTCCTCCAATAAATCAATTGAGATTTTGCATCTTAGGTGATAGGGAGTCTTTTAAAAACATACTTTTTTAAATTTTTTCAGGTTCATTTCTCAAAGCTTTACCCATGTAATAAAGTTTAAATAAAATTTTTTTTAGTTTTTGTTTGATCTAATTCAAATATCAGGTTTCAGTGGCTTAGGCGAACATATCGATTGTTCATTAGCCACCAAAAGCCTTAGGTTTTGGAAGCTTAAATAAATGAATCCAGGGACATTTTAGCCACCGAAATCATTGAAGTGGGGAAAGACCCAACATGTCTTATCACACGTTTCAACCGAAGGGTTCAACATTTCCATGATTGCACAAGCCGCTAAAAGGACCGGAGAAAGAACCGTTCACGACTCGAAGCTGATCCCTCTGTGATATAAGCGAATCTCTCCAGATCGCTATATCATTAATCTATGTACTTATGTACTCTCCATTTATTTCATTTATTCTCCATGACTGCTGCAAATCATCAACCGTTTTATCGCACTGCTTGCAATCAGTGCCACATTCAAAATCTCACCTCAGTTATCACAATTTGATCACAGCTGAGCCGATTTTTGCTAAGTCTACATAGTGTAGCTCTTCCTAAAATCTTCTCCTTCGATCATAGGTGTGCGAAAACGTCATGGAAAATGAAGAAAGGAATGTCAACCTTGAGGAAGGAGCCCAACGATATCGGTTACCTGAAATCACACCCAGAGGTATGTCAAATGTTCAAGGATGCAGGGTGCTACAATTTTTTCAAAACATTAGAGAGTTTTCATCAACAGGTGGCAGAGGCCTTTGCCCTCAATTTCGATGGAAAGAAAGCAATCGTCGGTCGTCATGAATTCAAGATAGATGAAGCCCTCATAGCCAAAGTGACAGAGCTTCCCACGACTGGAGAGAAAAGGTTTAAAACGATTGTTATTAAAAATGTTGAATCTGTGACCTATTTAAAACCAGAACACAGGGGTTTAATATGGAAGAAAGATATTCATGTATCTTTCCTTGAAGAGAAATGGCAGCAGTTATTGAAAGCTATAATGGTTTATATAACCTCTGAAGGGTGATACAACAGGGTGATGATTTAGCATTTTAAACTTATAAACCATTTGACTAGTAGAAACCCACTCAATCTGCCCTATTTCCTCCAGCAGAGCTTGTCCAAGATGGCTCATCAAGTCAAGGCCAAACCTAATCAAGTTGTAGGAAGATTATCCCACCATAGTCTAATCAAACTTTTTGTTTGTGAGTTGTTACAAAGAAGAGGTAAAGAGTGGAATTACATCTTATTCTGGAATGATTTCCAAACCGAGGTTCGGTCAGAGGGAAAGAAGAGTCCTCATTCCAAGAAATCATCCACTCCCAGAAGTGGAAAGATAAGGAGGAGAGATATCTCTCCAACCCCAGTCAATCAACCCTCTCCTTCCTCGAAGATGGGCAAAACTAAGAAGAAATTAATTTTCAGTAGTGAAGAAGAAAAGGCCAAAGAATATCCAACAAACAAAAACATTCTAAATCTTCCTTACATGGACTCAGAGAATGAAGAGCAACAGTTTGAAATAGGGCACAAAGATTCAGTTACCATAGGGTGTGACAATTCTATTTTTGTGGATATATACACAACAATTTATGAGAATCTTCCATCACCTACACCCTGAGAAGAACAAGAACCACAAATTGCAGATGGCTCATCTAGCAAATGAGTGAAGAAGAATAAATCAAAGGAAATCAAGAAACTTAAAAAGAATCTAGCTGAGCAAGAAGTGCTAGAAAGGGTAATAAAAACCAGGTATGAAACTCTATCAAAAAAATTTGCAGCAAGCAAATCATCTTTGGAAAGACTAGCCCATGAAAGCATAAAGGAGAAGAAAAAGAAAAACAAGATCGTAAAGGACTAGAACAACTTATGGAGAGTAGCTCAGGGTTTGAAGAAAAAGGTCAGGTCTTTGAGGAAAAAGGAAATGTCTTCAAACCAATAGGCTCATGCTTCTCTTGAGACCCTTGCAGAGGTGGCAGTTCAGTGCAATGAACCAAAGGCAACCAATAACCCTACAAATTTTGAGCAAGATACAAAATCCTAAAAAGATCAATCCTGAGGCGTTTTTGAGCTAGGACAAGGGTCTTTTTGAAATTTTGATAACCTCAGGTTTCGATGGCTTAGGTGAACATATTGATTGTTCATTAGCCACCGAAAGAAGAACTTTCGGTAGCTAGTCGGCCTGAATTCTATTTACTCTAGCTACCGAAAGCACTGATAAGACAGAAAGCTAATGTTTTTGCACAGGTCCAAGATTTTCTAGTTCAAAAGCCTAAAAAATGGTTCCAATCGATGGAAGATAATTAATGACATCTTTATCAAGAGTTTGTTTTGGTTTTGGAGATGCTTTAAAAGACAGAAAAGGTAAACAACAATTAGTTATTGTCAAGGATATAAGACTGTTTGACTGTCAATAGGCGTCAAATTCGACTCCTCCCATATCACATGAGATCCAACAACCTCGTAAGGCCCACTACACCTACCTAGAATTTGAAGAACATAAAGATCAGTCGAGAAGTTGAATTGATCTAGTCTACTTGGGCTAGTTATTGATCTTCTATTTTTGGCAAAATCGATACAGTAATCTAGGATCTAGAAACTGTTTGTAAAAGGCTATAAATCCAAGAACATTTGATGAACAAAGGGTTTGATTTTGAATTCTATAATCCACTGTTATTGTAAAGAGACACTTTCTTTAATATATTAAGCCTGCAAGCTTCTTTCATTTGTTATTGTCAGACTCTCCTTCATCTTTGTCTATGCATATCAGTTGAAATCATTCTTTTGTCTATGTTTAATGGTCCCATGGTAACTGTCTTCTTACTTTTGACTGTTAAGCAAGAATCATAAGAATCTTTGGCTATTTTGTTGACTCATCATATATATTTCTTATGTGTGTTCTGGTTAACTGATTAGTTTTCTTATCCATTTGATTTACAAACCTATCTGATAGTAGCTCTTGAAGGCCATGTATTGCATGAATATAGCTAGACTGTCTTGAAGATACAAACTAGTGATTAAGATATTCATCTTGATCCAAACCCACACCCATTATTGAGAAAATAGTTACCAAAAAGATAAAGTTACCAGGCATCTCTGATATACAGCCTAGGAGAGTTCCTAGAGTGCTAACACTGTGGGATAAATGAGATATCATAAATAAATTCAATAAATAGTTACATCACCAATGAACTGGAGCCATTAAAGTTGATGCCAACACTTAAACGCTAAAATGAATAATCATTACTAAAATGTTGTGGGACTGTTATACAAATTTACAATGGGTAATTCCGATGGTTTAATACAACAATAAATTTGTATATATAATTATCAATGACAACCAACTACCTGGAATTTCAGAACATTAAAATACAAGTTCTCATTGTTAAAATACAAGTGTCCCTACAAAATTGAAATATCAAAAATCTTTATTGTTTTAAAAAAAAATTGTGTCTTTGGAAAGGATTTGTTTTTACAGAGAAATCACTCCACAAAGAGGGAGGAGGAGGACTTGTGGATGACCACGTGCATAGGTGAGAGCCGACCCATTGAGGACGGTTTTTCTGAGAAGGCCTAGACCTAACTGATAGTCCCAGTGCTCTATAAGGAGGGTCGTGGGATTAATATCCGCCACCAAAGATCCAAACTAAACGTCCTCCTACGATTCAGAATTCAACGCATCAGGCTATGGAAGAGGTCTTTGAGAGGATTACCTACGAGGGTAATCAAATGCATAGTGCGCTCCAGACTAGTCATGGTTGTAGGAAATGTTTCCTAGAAAAAGAAGTGAATAGCTCGTGGAGGAGAAAAAACTGAAGTGTTGGGAAAGGAAAGAAATGTGGGAACAACACCAAGCTCACAGGAAACCATACGGTGCAGCCAACTACCTCAAAATATCATCAAGATTTCAATCTTCTCGGGATCTTGATACTGATATTACTTAACAACTATGCATACCATAACTAATTTTTTTTATTTCTAAGGCCAAATCTCGACGCCCAACTCGTTCTACCGTAAATTATACAATGAATTGATTTGTTATGTGATCAAATCCCTCAATATTTGATTTTAAAATAATTATATCATGTCAAGCCAAGAATCGCACCCTAGACGCAAGTCAAATTATTCATTAACTGAATTGAAGCAAACTCAACTAACTTCTAAAAAATTTACCAATAAAAATTAATTTGATTATGAAAACTTTGGGTTGTGTGATGATCAAAATTGGAGAAGAATCTCATAAGGCGTGCAACTTAAGAATCCAGTGATTGTACATGAGTTTAAAACTATAAGGCGTTGCGCATGCTAATCACCTATATGAAACATTTTTTTAAGACACTTCACAGTTTAAAAAAAAAAAATTAATTATGATGCCAATATCCATTGGTAAAAATAACAACGAAACTTTGGAAGGGATAACCTTTACAGGTTTCTACACAAGGGAAAAGTTAAACATGAAGGAATCAACCAGGGATGACACCATTTCACCGAGAGCATACAATCCATTATAAAATGAGAACCAATAGTTTTGACCACTCTATCAACATAGCATAATCGTTATTCGCCAGGGATGCTTCTTAGATTAAATTTCAAGTTAAGGGAAACAAACATTCTGATGACAAATTGAATGAAATTTAAATCCATCAAAACACAACTAATTGTCCGTTGCATGTATATACAGAAATGATTTTTTCTTCTTCAATCATATTAGAGTTATAAACCTAAATATAAGATAAACAATCAATTACAAATACAGTAGCTTTACATTGAAAAAATCTCATAGAAATAAATCTTCAACCGATGGCCATAACCATATCGTACAAATTTAAATCTTATACAATTTAAATCTTCAACAATTTAAATCTTATTATACAATTTAAATCTTCAATCGATGGCCATAACCATATTGTACGCAAAACAGATGTGATCCATACTCCTCATATACCATCCTTTTTATATATTTTTCAAGTGATTAGTTTCCCAAACCCTCATTAGAATCCTTCTTATTAAATTTAATTAGGACAAAACTCCCCTGTACACATCTCACCCGATCCCCTATTTCCCTCACCCACCTAAAAGCGTTCCTAAAAGAACTCCTCCATGTCCCAATATTCCCTTAAAATTCTTAAATGAATTATGCCTTACTTAAATCCTAGTTGAGTTCATAAAAAAAATGTTCCAAAGGATACATTTCTTACTAAGTTAGACATTCACCTTTTTATTTAAGTTTCCCCTTTTCTTTAAGTTTCCTTTTTTATTTTTTTTTAAAGTTTCCCCTTTTTCTTTTTAACTAAGTCCAGAATTAGCAAGTTTAGACAAACAACCATTTACCCTTTTAATAAATTTAATCCTCCATTATAAATTTTTACTCTTAATAAAAAGTTTGAATTTTCTTTACCCCCGTCTTGTTACATGTCTATTTAGTTTTCCTTTGATCACATGTTCTACTTAGACCTAGGTTTTAAATTCACTAGGCTCGGCGACAGTTTTTAAGGGAACAAAAAGTTATTAAATTTTACTCATACCATCATCTAAATTAAGGCCGACTAGGTCCTAAGGAGGCTTAGCTTTCTAGGCACTAGGTTTATTAACTTACCAGTTAAAATCACGATGCGACCTTCAGGACGCACTACATGCTCCAAGTGTGTCACTCGTCTCTTTCTGTTTTATTTGTGTGACGTGCTCTTCAAGACGCACTACATGCTCCAAGGCTACCACTCACCTCTTAACTTAATTTGGTAGACGTCAAACCCCTGGAGTCAATACTCCATCAAGTGATCTAAGGGCCTCTAAGGAATAAGGACCCTACCTTATTGTGTGTCCCTTAGAATCATCGTGAGCGACTGTCACAGTGTTCCATCATGACATAGTGGGCCTTCTCGAACTAGGTAATCGTTATCCTACAGTTTGAGCCATGGTGGGAGTGCTAGTAGGTTGTGGCAGGACTGCTGCCACACCTCTCCCTCAATGTCTCTACTTTTCGTGCGTGACCCCTTTACTCCAAATGTGATTCTGGTCTACAATCTATCGTCAGCATTCATCCATCAATGAATCATGTCAGCAATAAAAATCAACATCATAATATCTAATCATATGTACATATGTCACATCAACAACATTCAAACCCTAATAGTCCACTACCTGACTTGATCTAGAGTCCACAGAGTTTCATCGATGCCTCGACATCCTCAAACATCCAGAGTCCTGCACACTCAGGAGAACCCATTCAATAGCACATGTTGATGTAAATACAACAAAAATAACATATCATCCAATCCACCATATCTCACAATCACAATCAAAACAATCAATCATATAAAGAACCAGATCACTTTCACACAAGTGTCCTAAAAAACAATAAGTTATCTTAGTGTGCTCAAGAGCGAGATGTTACACAACACCAACCAAAGAAACCAACACAAAGGAAAACAAATTGAAAGCGACGACCTCGAGGTAGGGTAAGAGAAAGGTGTAGTAATTGCACGTTGTTTCCCACATTAATTCACATCAACCACATCCAAGTATGAGCACAACCAAACTTCCAACACATAGTCCACTATGTTTGCCACATAAAATTTCAATCCAAAAGTGAATTGGCCTACCACATTAATCTCATAATTCTTATATGTATATTCAACACTTAGCATGAAAACATGTGATGTCCCACATTCCTTGCTAGTGAATGATTTCTATTTCATAAAACTTGTCAATTGTCCACAATAATAACAAGTACACCATAAGTTCAATACACCATAACTATATGTGGTTCATGCTTGAAGTTTGAACAACATGTCTAAATATATGTGTACCAAGAATAAACCAAGATGTTTATTAAACATTTTCACCCTTTCTTTTTTTTAAAATTAAATTTACAACAATCATCCTTCATCAATTTCATATGGAAAGTGGCTTGAGTTTCTAGGTTTATTCTCAAGATATAGAATCATTTTTGCAAATCAAAGAAAGGTCTTCCATCATTATTCACCTAAAGTGTTCCACCTATTTAATATATTATTAAATATATATAAGTAATAAGGTAGTAATGTTGGAGTTACTTCACACACACATAGGATTTCTTTTTCCTAATGTTTCTCCTTGTTTATTAGTCATTATCTAGTCTCCCATATTTTAGGAAGAATATTCCTCTAGGGATAATATTCTTTTCAGTTTTCACTTCAGTTTGACTAGTTGAGTGGAGTCTATATGCTCCATTGGTTTTGTAACCATGCAACATTGGGATCATCGCCAAATAATGCACATTAGCCTTGGTATCATCACCATACTAGATATTTACCTATCATTCCTGGATCTCCATCTCACTTCACTTTGTTTCAGTCAGTTAACTGAAGACTGGTAGTCTAGTTAACTCGGCTAGGTGGAAGTTCACTCCCGCAACTACCTGAGAGACTAGACTAGGTGGCAGTTCACTCGCGTAACTAATGGTGTGTGTCCATATCACTCTATAACACCACTATGGTGCATTTTCTTCACCTCCAACACATATTGGTTGAGTTATACAGAGTATATCATGTGTAAATTATTCATTATTCCTTATGGTTAATGAGAATTCTTCCATACTTTTTCTCTTGCTTCTTCTTTCTCAATTTATCTCTGTAAATGTGTGTGGTATTTTCTAGCTAGATATATTCTATGTAGTTTCAACACATTTACATGGTATCAGAGACGATGGAATGCTAATCAAAATCTACACCAAATTATTTTTGCAGGTACAAAAGATTGAAGACAACAGAAAAATGGAATTTCCAAAAGAATTATTTCTTACACCTTACATTACATTGAATGGGAGAGAATAATAATGCATCTCCAAATCAGAGGATTGTACATGTTAACCTTGAATATATATATAGAATCGACATCATCCATATAAAAATTCAAGTATCTAAATCGAATGGATGAAGCATTCATAACAATTTGCAGTCTCATCTCTCCCGATCTCCTTTTTCACATATCTTCCTGTAAAACCCCCAATGAACCTTGGACCACCTTAGAAGGGATATTTGGAAAACATGATGAGATGAGGGGACACACTCTTGAGGTGGAATTTCCCACATTGGATCCAAAAACATTTGACAATCTCCAATATTTCTTTACAAAATTCAAGGATTTACTATCGCAACTCAAAGCTTGCAGGGTCGATAAATCTAAGGAGGAGAAAAAAATTGTTAAGAACCAAATATCAATATAGAATATAAAAACCTCGGGATAAGTACTCAATGCCTTGAAAAAGAGAAAAAATCAGATAATAATCCTCTTTGAGGGGGAAACCTCCTTATGCCCACATAAATTTACAATTACAAGATGATTCCAAATGAAAATGTCTCCTTGGTATATATAGGAGACTAGGAGGTATAATTACAACTAATGGACTAAAGCTGACATAAATAAAATAACATTAATAATGTAATATTCCCCAATTAAGAGGTAATGAGCCATTATTTAGGGCTTAACATGACCCTGCCCTTGAGACAAGTGTTGTCCGCAATGCTTGAGTAACTCTGGATGCTTCTGTATAAAAGACTCATCTTCCCAAGTGGAATCTTTAGCCGGTAGTTTCCTCCATTTAATGAGATACTCTGAAATGGATCTATTCCTCAGCTGGAAAATTCTTATGTCAGTGATGGCTTCAGGCTCTAATATGATTTTTTCTTCCTCATCAAGTTCTGGCAATATAGTTTGAACCGAGATCTTGTCACCTATAACTTTCTTTAAGCATGAAACATATAAAACTGGGTGTACTCCTGAAGATGCAGACAACTCTAATTTGTATGCCATAGTAACAATCTTTTGCAACACCTTATAAGGGCCATAGTAATTTAGTGATAATTTATTATCCTTTTTATCTTGCTTGAGGGACATCTGTTTGTATGGTTGTAGTCTTAAAAACACCCAATCTCCTACTTCAAAACTTCCTTCACTACGATGTTGATCTGCTTGTTGTTTCATGCGATTTTGTGCCATGGTTAGGTTGTCCTTTAATATTTGGAGAACTTGTTGTTGATTCTCGATGTGATCTTCCACTTCTTGAACCTTAAATTTTTCTTTTAGAGAAGAAGTGATGGAAGGAGGGTGGTATCTTTTGGGGTCGAGGTATGAACAATTTATTCACCCTTTTCCTACATTAATTTATCAATATGGGTGTGTATCCTTTCAAGGCAACACGTAAGGTATTTGCAGGGGCAAGAGTACAATTCATTTTGGCCAAGGGTTTACAATTTAAGATTCAAAACATTACTGTCAACTGGATTAACTACAACTTCTGAAAGGTACTCATAAGAATCATACGCTGTAACAGCAAGCATAAGCTAATAAATAACGTATTGTAATAGCAAGCATAAACTGTTAAATAACACACTGTAACAGCAATCATAAAACTGATAAATAACACACTGTAATAGCAATCATAAAACTGATAAATAACACACTGTAATAGCAATCATAAAACTGATAAATAACACACACACAGGAAGACACAACACCTGATTAGAAGAGTGGGCCCAGCTCACTGATCAGGGCTACGTTGGTTACAAAAAAGATGAAGACAACAAAATAGGTAATGATTTATAAATATGAAAGGGTTATTACAATCTCAATGGGGACATCCCTAGTTACAAGAATAAACTGTCTTTTATACATCAAAAGGGGGAACAACCTCTTTCCCCAAAACATGGTAACCGTACCCTTAAAAATATACATTATTTGGATCAGCACCAGTACCAGATAGAAAAGATCAATGAAATGCCAAAGATGTTTCAAGGATCTGTGACTCCAGTTGTGTGGCCTCCTTTGGCTTGGTCGTTGTTGTCCTCAAAATAGATGAACAATAGATCTGTCGCGGGATGCTGAGGCCTTGATTCTTGTTCTCCAAAAGCTGTGGTCAATCATCGTTTTAGTGTTGCGAATAGGTAAAACTATTTGACTTCACTTCATTAATAAAATTTTCCAATAGACAGGGTAGGGGTATTTACCTCACGGTTTTAGCACAGTAAACATAGGTAAATAAGTGTAAAAAGGTCAAAAAGGTAATGGAAATGCGACAGAAAGATAGCCCAATTTGGTGCCCAACATCTCCCCCCAACTAGCCTTTTGCATGCCCTCATGCAATTCACCGCTTCCGTAGGTCTAGGTTTCGCTGAATGTGGGCTTCCTGAAAATGGGCAAGATCATATTCTTCGGCCATCTCTGTTCCTAGAACTTTAAAACCATCTGAGAGGTGGATGTCTTCCCACCAATCTCCCAGGACGATGCATGCTAGAGTGTAATCTTCTACTGGCAACCAAATAGTGGGAAACTGAAACCAGAGTCCCATCCATCGAATCTCGCTTGTTCAGACACATGCCACATATCTGGGCACTCTGGGGAGCACCCATGCAAAATTTGGTGCCGCAAAAGGTTCCCTGTTTCGGACAGCTATAGGTTTCATCATCCACCTTTTTTGACAGCAATCAAGGGCTTCTTCATGAAATGTGACTATTTGCTTAACGCAAAGATCAAGGCACCAATTTTGTGTCCTCAACATTCTGTCTCTATTCACCCCAATTCCCAAAAAGGTGTTGTGTTTATTGAACATGGTGAATTCCCTTTCATGTTCTCCTCTTACCATAAATGACTTTGTAACCTGATTAGATTCAAATGTGCTAAAAGCCTTATGCCAGCTGATCTAGTTGAAAGTGTAAGAGGTGAGGGCCCTTAAATGAATGTCTCCCACATACAAGATCGGATTGAAATCTCTGTCTAGGCGTAGAAAATATCCATGCAGGTAAAATTCACACATCAAATGATGAGTTGGAACATCGTGGTGCCTCATTATTTGGAGGAATTGTACACCATTTTCTATCTTATCACTAATCTCATTTTTTATGTTCTCCATGTAGAATAGAAGAAAACGTTCATGCAAAAATAAAGAATAACTAGAAGCAGGGGGCGACATGCCATCACCTCTTGTGCCAAACTAAACATCTGCTCTTTATCCATTTTTAGTTCTACCACTTGCTTTTCCAGCTGCTCCATCTTGAGCTTCTTCTTCGCATGCCTTAATATCGTGATGTCCATATGCTCCACATATTCAAAAACAGTTGTGGAGGCTCGTTCCTGCGTTCTTCTGATTTCATTTTTATACTGAGTCGCATTAGATTTCCAAGTCTACACTTCGACTATTAAGGCATGCTCACGGTCTTCAAACAATTGCTCGACCGGGTCTATTTGAGTAGTAGTAGAGTTTATGGCTGCCCGGTCCATCTAAGTTTCTGTTTCTACTCCTATGGTCTTGGTATTTCTAGTTTTCTACTTGTATTTCTTCATCCGCTCCTGCAATTTGTGTACCTATTTCCTTAGTTTTCTGACCTCCATCTTAAGCCGTGTTGTCTCCTTCAATTGCAGCTGATTTTTTTGTTTGGCTAGGGGCCTTACGACCTTCTCGCCTGGCTCTTTCATTGGCTCATTCATTAGGACCGATTTGCTTGTTCCCTCCTCTTTGCCTACAACTAATTCCTCTTGTTACGGACTCACCATGACCGGTGTTGTCCCTACAAGATGCTCTCTTGCTGGTGTCTCTGTTTGAGTATCGTCCACCTCGCACAGTTGTGGCTTTTGTGATAGAATTGGAGGAATGACAAGATCTTCTTCTGAACACCGAAGGGAACGAGTTCACCTTGCTCCTTTTGGAATAAATGAAAAAAAGGGGATGTGGTAGGGATATTCAATATTCGGTTCCAAGGTCGACACTGGTTCTTGTGGTTCACCACCAACCTCATTCCCTAGTTCTCCTAGCACTTCTTCCATGAGCTCTATGGTTGGGGTGGTCACGACCTCTTCTTCATTCTGGTTATCCTCCTCCATCGATTCCATGGTGATAGGAGGTTCTTGTGGGGTACCCTCGATCGCACTATCGATCAATTCACCTGCTCTTGTCTATTGTGACCCTCCTTCTGTGGTTTTCATGCTATCAAATTGTTCTACTAATTCCACAAGCGAGACTAGTTCTTGTGGGGCATCCTCGGTCATGGTACTAATGGACCTTTCTGTGTCATCTTCCGCATCTTCCATTGATTCCATGTTTTCGGCTTGCTCTTGAGGAGCAGCCTCTTCTTCAAATGCTTCAGCTTCCATTTCCATCTCTTCCGGTTCCTCCTGGTCAACATAGTCATCTTCACCTGCATTTCCCTCCTTTGTGACTTTTGGTTCATCTTCCTTAGCAGCCACAGCGACTGTTACTTCTTCCTCTGTGGAGTCCCGAAATAGTTCCCATGGAATCAGAATTTGTCTGATGGAATTCATTACTAACAGCTAAACCAACCCATGGTGGTTGATGGTCACCAATACCTGTCGCGACTTCTGAGCCAAATGTGCCATTAGGTGCAGGCTTCTCAATAAGAAATAAGGCATATTTAGTGAGAAAGCCTCTGCTTGGGGAAATTGCAAGTGGGTTAGTATTTGAAGGTGGTATTTGAATATGGTGGAGTATCTTCCTTCACAATTCATATATCTCATGACGAACTCTGCTACCTCCTTCCATGGATGCGACAACAAATTTCGGTCATATCCTCGACCTTACTGCACAATGCTTTCTCCTACTTGTAAAAAGGCCTCGAGAAACTCTGGAAGGACAAAAATTCTTTAAAACCATCACTATCCATTTTGAGGGAGTCCACTGACTTCTGCAATGGCTTCCTCTGTCACGAGAACTTCAATTATGCGGACCCGAGAGCTTCCTTCTCTCAATTTGAGTGTGAATTCCGTGGCAATTTCTTCATTCAACCCTTTCAATCTGTCAAAGTAAACATTCTAGCCCATGTTCTCAAAGACCCGCCATAGCTCTTGATTTTTCTGAACTCTCATTGTATCTTTAGGTTCATGCTGCACAGATCGTCCACCCATTGTTGCATAGGCGGAGTCAGCACGACGAATGCAGTTAGTTGGTAGGGGAAAATGATAGGGCTCCAAACTGTTGGCAACTGAAATAACGTCGTATTGCTTTTGGGGGCGGTGGCTGAAACAATGCTGGTATGCTTGGAAATGATAACAGATTGTGGTGGCACTGTCAGAAATTTAATGCAGCGTGTTGGGGAGGTGACCGATTATGATTATGCGCGTACAAGTATGCATTTGACATATCAAGTTATGATTACGGAATATTGAAATCATTAAATTTTGTTTGATGAGGATCGTGTGTCATAAATGGTTTTCGTGGTATGTCATCATTTTTTATGATGGTTCCCCCCCCCCAACTTAATTACGACCATCCACGGCATGTTATGATGTATTTTTGAAATATTTTAATTAAATCTGTAAAAGTCAACGGAGACGTACCTGGGGCCTACCTTATGGTGGAGTGGAAAAACATGGTCTGATGGAGTAATGGAAGCAGGATGTAACGATAGCAAGGAGTAATGGTAACAACGAGTAGCAGAAACGACATAATAACGATGAATTTGAAGTAGTGGCAGTTGCAGAGTAACAACACCGACGAAGTAATGGCAGTTGCAGAGTAACAACACCGGAAGTTGCAGAGTAACGACAATTGCGGAGTAACAGCACCAGTGGAGTAATGATAGTTGTAGAGTAACAACACTTCATGAAGTAATAAGTGCACATTAGTGGAGTAACAACAACATTTTTATAGTAGTACTGGTGGAGTAACAACATCGAGTGTTACATTTCTCCTGGTCATATTCGTTTGTTATCCCTGCAATAATACAAACAAGTAAACATTTTTTTTTTTTTTTTAAGGTAGAGTGAGAGTGTCCTTCATTCCAACAATCATTAAATCAAATGAATCAGAGAGCTGTTTGACAAAGGCATTTTTAGAGGCTGGATTGTGGTATAGTTTTAGACGGTGTCTGTATACTAAGAACAAGGTATGATTCTCGTCTATTGTAATTAATCTAACCATTCCATTGTCGAACACTGCGTCCACTTGGTATGGGCCCATCCAATGAGTGCAAAGCTTGCCTTTGAAATCCTTAAATCGAGAATTGTAAAGTAATGCCCAATATCCCACCTGAAACACCTTACTTTTGATAAATTTATCATGCCACTTCATTCTCTGTTGTTGAACAAAAGTGATCTTCTGAACAACTACTAACTGAATCTCGTCTAACTCATTCAGCTATTCCAGTTGGTTTTTCTATGCTTCTGATGGGTCTAAGCCTACTTCTAGAGCTATCCTGAGTGTATTGATCTCAAATTCCACTGGAAACAAGGGGAATTTCCCATAGACTAATTCAAATGGTGAAAAACCAGTTGTGTTTCGCCATGTTGTTCTATATTCCCATAAAGCTTCTGGAATTTTTTGTGCCCAATCCCGACGACGACTTTCTACTATCTTTGTCAAGATATTTTCCAATACCTTGTTTGTGACTTCTACTTCCATGTTCGCCTGGGGGTGATAGGGAGTTATCACTCTATGCTTGACTCCAAGTTTCTGCATCATCTTTCCTATCATGTGAGATGTGAA
The DNA here is from genome assembly GCA_032191745.1 of Picea mariana. Lineage (NCBI taxonomy): Eukaryota > Viridiplantae > Streptophyta > Pinopsida > Pinales > Pinaceae > Picea > Picea mariana. The sequence goes on along the minus strand of JASDQU010737365.1, from coordinate 82,180 downwards.
CTGTGCTCCTCCATCTGACACAATTTCCCTTGGAGTACCGTATTGGGCAAAAATTTCTTCAAAAAGAAAGTCTGCCACTACTTGTTCTGTTGCTCTTGTGACCGCTTTGGCTTTGACCCATTTAGTTACATAATCAGTGCAGACCAAGATGTAAGATTTCTGATGAGAAGGTGGGGTGAAGGGTCCAACAAAATCAATGGCCCATTTCTCAAATGGTTCAATGACTATCTAGGGTTGTAGAGGCATTTCATTTGCTTTCCTAGGTTGTCCCATCCATTGGCAGCTATCACACCTTCGGACATAGTCTCGGGCATCACAAAAGATGGAGGACCAGTAATATCCCATTTGCATCACTTTGTTACCTGTTCTTTTATCTGCAAAATGTCCTCCACAGGGCATGTGCAACCTTCAGTATCTCATGGATATTATCTTCTGCCACACAACGCTGAATCTATTGGTCAGCCCCTGTATGAAAGAGATATCCTGCCATCCATGAATATCAGGTACTCTGGTGAATAATATTCCTTTTCTCTTTATATGACAGATATCAAGGCACCTTTCCTGAAGTAAGATAATTAGCAATATCTGCATACCACAGAGTGTTAATAGATACTGCAAAAAGATGTTCATATGGGAAATTATCTTCAATTGGTGTATCCTTACCCTCATGTTCTATCCTAGATAAGAAATCTACAACCACATTGTCCTTCCCTGGTTTATCTACTATTTTGATATCAAATCCCTATAGTAGCAAGAGCCATCTTGTGATACGACCAGGGGTAACAGGTTTATTCATTAAATACCTGATAGTTGCATGATCAATATGCACAAAGGTAGGATACCCGGTAATGTAGTGTCGAAATTTGTTGATGGTGTAAATGACAACAAGGAATTCTTTCTTAGTCACTGTGTAGTTTAATTCAGCTGGAGCCAAATTCTTACTAACATTCTAAACTGTGTATGGTATTTTGTCCTCTTGTTGTCCTAATACTGCACCAACTGATGTTTGGGAAGCATCTGTACGAATATGGAAAGGTAATGCCCAGTCTGGCCCTCTAAGGATTGGAGTGCTACAGAACAATTCCTTAATTCTCATAAAGGTTGCATCACAATCCTCTGTCCACACAAAATCTGAATCTTTTGTTAGCAATTGAAAAAGTGGATGTGCTACTTTAGCAAAATTTTCTATAAAACGCTAATAGCCAGCACAACCAATAAAATTGTGTACCTGCATGGGCATTTTGGGTGTCAGGAAATGTTGAATTACCTTTGTCTTTGCTGGATCCATCCGGATTCCTTCAACTGAGAGCAAATGTCCCAGAACAATTCCTTCTTCCATCATCATATGACATTTTTCCGTACTCAATGAGACACGTGCTTGTATACACCTTTCGAGAACTTTCTCTAAATTTTTCATCCCTTCAAGAAATGAATCCCCATATGGAGTAAAGTCATCCATGTAGATTTCAACACTGTTATCTATCAAATCAAAGAAGATTCCCAAAATTTCCCTATGGAACGTTGCAGGAGCATTACACAGGCCAAAAAGAAGGACCCGGTATGCGAATGTTCCCCAGGGGCATGTGAAAGTGGTTTTATCCTAATCTTCAGGATCTATCTGGATCTGGTTATACCGACTAAACCCATCTAGGAAGGAAAAAATATTTTTGCCAGCCAATGTGTCCAGAACTTGATCAATAAATGGCAAAGGGAAATGATCTTTCTGTTTTGCCTTATTTAATTCTCAATAATCCACGCATATTCGCCATTTACCACTTTTCTTAAGGACCATTACTAATGGAGAGACCCATTGGCTATCTGAGATGGGGTAAATGAAACCTACGTCTAGTAATTTCTGAAGTTCTTCTTTCACGATATTTTTCAGTGCGGGGTTCATCCTTCTCTGAGGTTGTCTCACAGGACGACAATCCTCCTTAATATATATATGATGGGTGTATGAATTAGTAGGGATCCCCTTCATATCTGTATAATCCCAGGCGAAGGCCTTTTTGTGTTTCCGAAGGACATCCACAAGTTGTTTCTTCTGAGGTTCTGACAGGGCTGGATTAATATTCAGGGTTTTTCCTGGTTCTAGTTCTACTGGAACACTTTCACTAGGTGCATCAACAGGTAGCTGCTCTAATCCTTCTGTTGTTTCAATTGTTTCCTGAGTCTCACAGCTTAGGACATATTCTAGGAATTGTTGATTTGTTTCAGAAATGGAGAAAGGGTCGTCCATAAAATAGGTAATTACGTCATCTTCTGATTCTGTTTTCAACTAAAGGGCTTGTCCAATAGTGAGAACTAGTCTCAATTCCTCATTTTCTGTTTTAGACTCTTTCCCAGGTAAAATTTTCTTACTTCCTGCTGGTTTTATGGATGGGTTTGGTTCTACAGGTGGGTATAACACTAAGTTCTTAATGTTGTGCCCATTGGAAATAACCATGTGCCTTGATCGGCACCCAATGTAAGCATCTGCAGTAGCCAGCCATGGTCTACCCAAGATCAAAGGATGGCTGCCCACCGAAGATTGTATCTGTAAGACTAGAAAATCTACGGGATAGTGCCATGAATCTACTGAAATTGTTACATCTTCCAACTTTCCTACAGGTTTAACTGTGGATCCGTCTTCCAATTCCAATACCGTAGGTGTATGTTTCAAGTTACAAAGACCTAATGTATGCATGGTTTCAGTGGTGATGATGTTGATGGAAGCACCCAGGTCTACCAACACATTCAGAATATGTACCCCATTAATCTGTACTGTCAAAATTAGGTTCCCCGGATCTCCATACTTTTCAGGCATTGACTTTCCTGTCATGAAATCTGATAATTTTCCCATAACATGAATGATAAGGGGGTCTTTGGATTTCTTTATAGATTTCTTTGAACAATATTCCCAAAGAGTCTTTGCATATATTGGCACATCCTTCATTTCTTGTAACAAGGGAATTTTAACAAATAAATTCTGCAGTTCTCCTAATAAATCAAATTCAGCTTGAGGGCTTGATTTACTCAAAGTTAGTCTCTCTGGGTAAGGTGGTTCAGATTGATGTTGTTTTACAGGAGATGCTTGATTTCTATTAGTCTATTTTGGCTCTTTACTAATTGGTTTTGATTCCTCACCTTCACTGTCGAGTCGTTCTATGGTAACTGGGGGAGGTTGAGCATCAACTGTCCGCCCTGATCGTAGATTCATTTCATACAACTCTGCAATAGAAATGCTATATGAAGGTAGGTTAAGAATGTCAGTTTGATGAGCTCCCCTGCTATTATGATTCATATCAGGTTGGATTAGGAGCTGAGGGTCGGCAGGTTGGTTACCTGGAGGCACATTAGAGGGCAGTTGGAGTTGCTACTGTGGCATCAATTGAGGAAACTGCCCAGGAGGGGATCCTTGCCAAGTTGGAGCCCATGGGGAGATTGAACTGGTTTGAGGGTTCCACTGCTACCATGGTGGAAACTGGTATTGTGGCCACATGGGAGGATAGGGCATGGACTGAGGATTCATATTAGAATTGTTGAAATACTGATATGGATTTGAGTACATACCTTGATTTCCCATTGGTGGTCGAGGTTGCCATGGCTTTCTAGACCCCATGAGGTACAGTTGCTCCATGTCTTTCCTCGTTCCTTGAAATACTGCTTTCAGGCCTGGAAGGGAGGGGCATGAGCTTGTTTCATGATTTATCTCGTAGATTGCACATTCCTCTATGGATTTTAATGGACATTCCCTCTCTGGATGCTTCTTTCTACACGTCGGGAAAAATATTGCCATAGTCCTATTCAATTCCAGTTGCTTCTTCTTTACTTGTAGCGTATCCATATGTGCTGACAGGGTGTTGAGGATATCCGTCCTCAGATTGTCTAGCAGGTTTCCTATTTCTGCTTTCGTAACACCTCCACCAGACCCTTTTACCGAGCAAATTCCTTGTCTATTTCTTGCAAGTCCTCTTGAGCACT
>JASDQU010737365.1:60849-72522 GCA_032191745.1 Picea mariana | reverse complement strand
ATGCATTCTCCAATGATTTGGGTTCTCAAAGGAGAACCTCATGTTGAATGTCATCCTTTAAATTTCCTATGAATACATCAATCAAGTGATCATCCAAAATATTTGTTACCTTTATATTCAATCTTTGGAAGTTCTCAATGTGGCACATTATGTAGATGAAAGAATTGCTCCATCTGAAGTATCCATGTGATTGGGTCATTGCCATCAAAATTCCTCATATTGATCTTAGGAATGTGGTTGGTATTCCACCCAAAGTTGGAGTTTCTACATTCTTGGTTCACTTTCCTTACGGCCTCATCATGAATTTCACGGGATACATTTTCACTTTCAGGTGTCCTCTCTATTACGAAATTTTTCAATCCTTCCATGATCTCCCCTTTTAAACCCTCCATCATCTCTTGTAGTTCATCTTTTGTTACTGTCTTCTTTTGTAAATAATTTGTGTCCCTACACATTTCTTCACCTTCATCAAGAGTCCATGTAATATTTTCTGGAGGCTTATTTGGTGTAGAAGTTCCCTTTTTGGGTGGCATGTTGGCCAACTATCACTTTTGAACCTTGATTTTGAGGTGGTTCTTCTAGACAATATTTCTTCTACTGTATCTCCAAAGTTTCATCTCTTCTGGGCATGAAACTTTATTTTTTTGTAGTTCTCTGATATTTCTTCTCTACAATGCCATAGGTCTGATCAAAATTGGATGTGCCAAGTGGAATTTACGGTAACTTGCCCACAACTTGTTTATTTTTGTCCTTTCCAGGAGATGTCACTTGTATAGCGTGCCCAACACAAAATAATTAATATAAAATTTTGAAACTCGTACCTGAAATACTGCAGACTGCCCACTATCCAATGCAACTAGTCTCACTCAATTTTGATTCTCCAGGAAGACTTTATGATTATTTTACCTGGAACACCTTCTTGAGACTAGTCAATAGGACTAGTCAAATACCGTATCTTCCACAGGGTGTATCTACAAATGTAGGATGACCTTACTAAACTTTTTACCACAGATACTTTACTAATTTATATGAATAGCCTCTGGATTTTAGGTTATGAAACATTATAGAAACATTTTTATAGAGAAAATTCCACAATGACTTAGTTCAAGATTATTCCAGAACCCTATCTTGCATAGGTTGTATCTCCAAAAGTATAAATATCCTCCAAGGGGTTCCTTCTGAAACATCACAGAAAAACAATTATAAAGAAAATTCCAACGTGTCTCAGATGTAGCAGCGAAACCCCAATACCTTGAGCTATGATACCGAATGTTAAGAAACAAATATCAAGATAGCATAGAAAAACCTTAGAATAAGGCCTTATACTTTTGGAGATACAGCCAGTGTAAGACAGGGTTCTGGAATCATCCTAAATTTAGTCATCGAGGAATTTTCGCTGTAAATTTTTTTATGTAACTTTTAAGACTCTGAAATCCAAAGGATATTCAAATAAATTATTAAGGTATTTGTGATACAAATTTTAGCTATTGGGTCATCTTAGATTTGTATATACACCTTGTGGAATATAGGGTATCTGACTAGTCCTATTGACTAGTCTCAAAAAGGTGTTCTGGGTAAAACAATCATAAATTCTTTCTCGATTATCCAAATTGAGTGAGACTAGTTGCATTGGATAGTGGACAATCTGTAGTATTTCTGGTACAATTTTCATAATTGTATATCAATTATTTTGTGTGGGGCACTCTATACAAGTGAGATCTCCTAGAAAGGAAAAACATCAACAAGTTGTGGGGAATTTACCATAAATTCCACTTGGCACATACAATTTTGATCAGACTTGTGGCATTGCAAAGACTAAAAATCATAGAACTACAAAAAATAAATTTGCATACCCAGAAGGGCCAAAATTTTGGAGATACAACAAAAGAAAGATTGTCTAGCAAAACCACCTCAAAATCAAGTTTTAAAGTGATACTTGGCCAGCATGCCACCAAAAAAGGGAACTTCTACACCGAATAATCCTCCAAACAGTCCTACATGGACTCTTGATGAAGGTGAAGCAATGCATACGAACATAAATGATTTACAAAAGAAGACAGTAACAAAAAATGAACTACAAGGGATGATGGATTGAATGGAATTTAAGTTGGAGGCAATAATGGATACTAAGATGGATGGTTTGAAAAGGAACATCATGGAACGATTGAAAATTTTCCTAATAGAGAGGACACCTGAAAGTGAAAATGTATCCCATGAAATTCATGATGAGGACACAAGGAAGATGAATCAAGAATGGAGAAACTCTAACCTTGGGTTGAAGACCAACCACTTTCCTCAGATTGATATGAGAAATTTTGATGGCAAGGACCCAATCACATAGATACTTCAGATGGAGCAATTCTTTGATCTACATAATGTGCCACATACAGAAAAGGTACGAATTGCTTATTTATATTTAGAGCCCAATCAATTTGTGTGGTATTGATGGATTTGTTCTCACAAATCACTCATCACTTGGAAAAATTTCATGGAAGAAAGTATAGCACACTATGAGGATACAAGGAGAAATACCTTCTTTATCCAATTAATAAATCTCAAGCAAAATGGTTCAGTTATAGAAAACATTGAGAACTTCCAAAGATTGAATATAAAGGTAACAAATATTCCAAGTGAGCACTTGATTTATGTATTCATAAGAACTTTAAGGGATAACATTCAACATGAGGTTTGCCTTTGGGAACCCAAATCATTGTAGAATGCATTTAGGGTGGAAAGAAATGTTGAAAGTAAAAATATGGCTATGGATACTAGAAGGACCACTCCTAACATCTATCAAGAGAATAATGTTCCTTCTTCTAAAACACCTCAACCTACAAGGTTGACACCTCAACAATTGGAGGAAAGAAAAGCAAAAGGTTTATTCTTTAATTGTGACAGCAAGTACAGTAAGGGGCATCAGTGTGGTGAGAATAAATTATTCTACATAGATTGTGAAGAGGAAAAAGAACAAGAACAAGAACAAGAACCATCTCAAGATGAAAATGTAGAAGTGATTTCTTTTGAAGAGTTGACTCCCACGATATCGTGTAATGCATTGGCTAGAATTAGCACTCCTCAAACCCTCAAGTTAGAAGGATATATCAAAAATAAAAAGGTAATAGTCCTAATTGATTATGGTAGTACTCATAATTTCATTCACTATAAATTAGCCAAAGCTCTCAATTGCTTTGTATATACAACACCAGAGTTTCAAGTAATGATTGCAGATGGAGGAACTATCAATTTCTCAGGAAAATGCAATAAGATCAATCTTACTATGGGGGAATATGTAATGAATATTCCAATGATTTCTATACCTATGGGTGATGTTGATGTCATACTAGTAATCCAATGCTTACAATCATTAGGAACATTGCCTTTTAATTTTCAAGAAATTTTCATGAAATTTTCATTGGATGGAAAAGAAATTGAGTTAAGAGGTATCACAGGGAAACCCAGTAAGGTGATAAGATCTAATGGCATGACAAAATTATTGAAAAAGGGGCATCAAGGTGTAATTGCACAACTATGCTCACTATATCTTCAAACATCTAAGCCATCTATTCCCCTAGATCTCCAAGGGATCATTGATAAGCATTCCAAAGTATTTGAAGATATTCTCAAAGGTCTTCCACCCACTCGAAATCATGATCATGATATTCACCTAATTCTTGGGAGTGTTCCTCCTAACATCAGGCTGTACATATACCCTTATGCCCAGAAGAGTGAAATTGAGTGTATGGTTGAAGAAATGGTAGAGGTTGGCATTATTACACCTAGCCAAAGTTCTTACTCTGCATCGATGGTAATGGTACTCAAGAAAGATGGCTTGTGGCCTATGTGTCCAGATTATAAAGAGATCAAAAAGATCACTATTAAAGATAAGTTTCTCATTCTCATCATTGATGAATTGTTAGTTAAAGTACATGGAGCAATCTATTTCACAAAGTTGGATCTTCGTTAAGGGTATCATTAGATTAGAATGAAGGAAGAAGATATCCCAAAAAAAACATGTTGAACTCATGAAGGCCATTATGATTTTTTGGTCATGCCTTTTGGCCTTACAAGTGCACCTTCCACATTCCAAGGATTGATGAATTCCATTTTCAAGCCCTTCCTTCAAAAATTTGGGTTAGTATTTTTTGATGATATATTAATCTATAGAAAGTCTTGGGAGGATCATGTGCAACATGTTGACAATGTGCTAAAAATACTAAAGGAACAACAACTATATCCCAAACCATCCAAATGTTTCTTTGGGCTGAAGGAGGTAGAGTATTTGGTTCATATTGTATCTCATGAAGGTGTCAAGGTAGACACTAACAATATTAAGGCCATGATGTACTAGCTAATACCCAAAACATTGAAGAATCTTAGAGGATTTTTGGGTTTGATAGGTTACTACCGAAATTTTGTTCGAAACTATGGGAGAATAGTGCCACATTTCACGACACTAACTAAGAAGGATGCATTTTCATTGACTCTAGATCATCAGAATCTAGACCAGGGGTCAAATTTTAGCCCAAAAATGAAAGTGTTCAGAATCACCTCAAAACAAACAGGAGCGTAAGCCTCTTCGTCACGAACCCAACGCGCTTCAAACAGGGTCAAAAAAAAATTGGATGAGTGAGATATTGCATTCTCTTCAATTTGCCAAACAGGCAAAAAAATTATTGACTGTACAGTCCGTACAGCTGATGTGGTAGGGGTCGTACAGTTGACGTGGCATGATCGTACGCTGATATGGAAGTTGATGACATGGAAAGTGTTGATTGAACAATCGAGTGGCAGATGTGGGCGAATCATGTTTCGATACGTGGCATGTGAATTGACCAATAGAGTGGTGCCACATGGCCCAGACGTGGGCTGCCACATCGCACCATCTTGTGGTTTAATAAAATTTTATAGAGTTAGTGGGGATTGAACCCCATAACTCCTCTATGGTCACAGGCTTTGGCAAAGGCTGCCCAACCGGTCTGCCACATGGTGTTTCTTAACAACCATATGTGCAAATATATATTTAAGTTTGGTTAATGTTGCATTTTGGGCATGGGTCCGGGCTAGGGCTTAGCCCCAACCCTCAGTTATGTGTGCCATATCCCATGTGACCACTCCACAGAGTTTTGGCATGTGTTTTTAAATGGTCCCCCAACCATGCGCCCACCACTTGTCACACCTACGTTCATCCTTGAAATGGTGCCCCTTGTTTTAGCGTTGGGACGTGGCCATATCGCCCCCATGCGCCCAACACCTCCACCTTTGGGGGCCCTAAGTCTGCCAATGATGCGACAGATTAGCACCAATCACAGGAACGACGCATGTACTAGGTTTAGGCACAGGAAATTCCCAGAATCCAAGTTACTTACACAGGAGGTGTGAATTGGCAAATCAAAGACAACAAGCTTGAAGGAGAAAAATGGCAGGAGGCCTAACATCTTCATTTTTTGGCCAAATGAGGTGCCGAAAAAGCCCAACTAGGGGTTTTTGGATGTTATGAATCCATTGGCACTGTTTTCAAAGGAATTTGGAGACTTATATTTCAGTTTTTACACCATTGAAGTTTTAGGGAGCTCCAGGGAGCTTAGGGCCACCATTAAAGGAGGCCATGCTCAGATGAGCCCAAGTCTATTTTATGTGACTGAATAGTCATTTTTGACTAATTATTATGCTCTAAACACATTGGGATAGGTTTCAGAGGCATTTGAGGACATTTACAGGTATTTTTTCCACAAGGAAGCTCAGGGAAGCTTAAGGCCACATGTAGAAGAGGTCATGCCTGGATGAGCCATGGTCCATTTTCAGAGTTCTATTAGTCATTTTTGGGGTTTTTATGTATTCTGAACCCAATGGTACAGTCAATAAATCCATTGGAGTTGAGAATCATCTTGTAAAATAATATTTTACAAACTAATCCAAGAGAGTTTAGTCCATTGATGGAGGTTCAAGGAGATGTAGCCCAGTTGGGGGTGAACTCCTTTATCATGTTCTCATTCTTGTGAGTTGCTGGTTATATTTTGTTGCATGTTATGTTGTTGTTGTATTTTATTTAAAAACATATTTAACCATTAAAAATTCCTCACACATAAACACCTAGAAGATGCATAAACTTGGCACATAATTTATCTTGCATAACTAAGACATTGACCAAGGTCCTGAAAAGTTTATTTTAATGGAGTAGACGGTGATTGCATAGAAAAACAAGTCAGCCTCCTATTTTAGATCAGGTGGTATCATAGCATAGTTTTGATCATGTGATTGCCATTGGTAGCTAGAGATTTAACTGTTGGTATTATTGGGCAAGTTTTGTTTTGAAGTTTGATATCTTGCAAAGATGGAGGAAGCTTCAAACAGTAAGAGTTCTCATACATATTCATTATCCAAGTTCTTTGACAAAGATATGTTGGAGGAGTTTCTAACCATAAGAGATGTGGGAAGATACAAAGGAGAGCATTGTCCTTCAAGAGCAGTTGATGTCCATGAAGGAAGAAAAGCACCAGCTTCTTGAAAAGTTGCATGAGATGGAGACTCAACTCCATGAGGCAAAGGAAACCCTTACCAAGTACATGCATGAACATGAGGTATGTGATGTTGGTTTTTCTTCAATTTCCTCTCAAGATGAATGCTTTGGTGTTTTTGAAAATCACACTAGAGGAATAGGGTCCAATTTATTGTTAAAAATGGGCTATGAAGGTAGAGGGTTAGGAAAGCATGCACAAGGCATTGTTGAGCCTATTGTTGTTGAGGAGAGGCCTGAGTATAGCGGTCTTGGATATGAACAGAAAGATGGAGCAGATTCCAAAGTTGAGGAGACAAGGGAAACAGTTCCAAGAACAACTTTTGTTGCAAGTTCAATCCCTCAATCATGAAAAGTGTGTGTTCAAGATGAATGCACATGTGAGAAACAAGAGAGTTGTGACAGCCATGAGGAAGAGAACATTTTTGTTGGTCTTCAAAAGAGAGCTAGTAACTCTTCAAATTCACATCCTCAAGAAGGCGATAAAGGTGAATGTTCAAGAACTTTTGTTGCAAGTTCAATCCCTCAAGCATGCAAAGTATGTGTTCTAGATGAATGCAAATGTGTGAAAAAAGAGAGTTGTGACAACCATGATGACAAGAACATATTTGTTGGTATTCAAAAGATAGTTAGTAACTCTTCAAATTCACCTCCTCAAGAAGGCGATAAAGGTGAATGTTCAAGGCATATTTCTGCCTATAATTTGGTTTCTTTTGATTATGTCAAGCATGGTAAATTTGCATGTAAAAATGGAAGAAAAAGTCCATGTACATATTGTCGTTTAGATAACCATCATGTTTCAAGATGTTGGAAAAGATTGACCACATTCAAGAAACTTTCCGAGCAAAGGCAACTTGAAAAGAAGATGCAAAAGATTTTCACTCACTGCCAGAAGAGGGGTCATATCATTGACCAATGTTGGACATTGCATCCAACCACTCATCCACAACACAAGAAGAAGATGGATAAAGAGACTGGAAAGAATGGAAGAGGATATTATATCATTGATGTGAGTCAAGATGATTCACAAGAAGAGGATTTTAAGTAGGAAAAGTCACCATTGAATTGGCTTGGTAAGAAATGGTTAGATTTCTTGAACAAGTAAGGCTTGCATTTCTTTGTTTGTAGATGCATATTTCAGCCTTATGTATGCATTTCTGTTGAAAGTATGACAAGTTGCAGTAGTTTATCATAACTTGTATGATGCAAGTTTGCATGTGAATGCAATTCTATTGAAGGCATTCTTTTTATTGCACAACTTTGCTAGGAGGATGTAAAAGAGGGGTATGATACTCACTTATTGCAACCATTTACATTTTTCATTTTCAGCTCTTATGTACCCACATGTTTTGGGTTTATGTACTTATGTTTGTACTTGAAGGAGAGTTGAAGAGATATGCACATGCATGTGATTTTGTATGTGTAAACAATGAACCTGATGATAGTCAATTATGAGTGACTCATGATTGTGACATGGTTGTGTATCATGAATGTTGACTTGTCATTTTGGAATGACGATGTGTTTGAAATGAGTCTCGACTTGTGTCGATGTTGTCTTGACGACTATTTTGTGTCAATCATGTTTTTTACTTATGTTTAGTTGATGGTGTTTGTTGGCTTGTAAGTCAATATTGAGTACACCAAGAAGTAGGAAAACACCATGTGCTTTGATTAAGTACAAGATGCGACCGTTATTGCTTGAAGAGAAAAAAAACTTTGTTGCCATCATTTTTAGTCTTGTATCAAGTTTGTTTTCAAGATTGATGGTTTTCTTGGTTTGTGACAAGATGTCGCAGGAAACCATTTTGTAGCCATTATAGAGCAGATTGTGTTGACACCAAAGAGTTCGAAAGAGGGACTTGATTCTCAGTGAGAAAGCTATCATATTTCCAAGAACAAAGAGAACAGTGGGTCAGCAGCAACCAGAGAACAGTGGTTGAGGGATATAGCTAGATGCAGTGCAAGGCATGTTAAGGTACCCGGGTGATTGCCAAAAAGACTTTTCAAGTAGAATAAGTTGATAGAACTTGGAAGTAGAAGAGTATTGAACCTCAAAAATATAATCATCAACTTTTGAGGGTCCAAAATCCTTTCAGTGGGAAGGTATGATCATAATCTGGACCAGGGGTCAAATTTTAGCCCCAAACTGAAAATGTTCAGAATCGCCTCAAAACAAATAGGATCGTAGGCCTCATCATTACGAACCCAACACACTTCCAACGGGGTAAAACAAACATCGGATGAGTGAGATATCATGTTCTATTCGATTTGCCAAATAGGCAAAACAATTGTTGATTGTACAGTCTGTACAGCTGACGTGGTAGGGGTGGTACAGTTGACATGGCATGACCATACGTTGACGTGGTAGTTGATGACAAGGTAAGTGATGATTGAAAAACTGAGTGGAAGATGTGGGTGAATCATGTTTCGACTCGTGGCATGTGAATTGACCAATAGAGTGGTGCCACGTGGCTCAGACGTGAGATGCCATGTGGCACCATCTTGGGGTTTGATAAAATTTTATGGAGTCCGTGGGGATTGAACCTCAAACCTCCTCTATGGTCACATGCTTTGGAAAAGACCACCCAACCGGCGCGCCACATGGTGCTTCTTAACAACCATATGTGCAAATATATAATTAAGTTTGGTTAATGTTGCATTTTGGGCACGGGTTCGGGCTGGGGCTTAGCCCTAGCCCTCAATTATGTGCGCCATATCCCAGGTGACCACTCCACGGATTTTTGGCATGCGTTTTTAAATGGTCCCCCAACCATGCATCCTCCACTTGTCACACCTATGTTCATCCTTGAAATGGTGCCCCTTTTTTTAGTGCTAGGACGTGGCCATATGGCCCCCATGCGCCCAACACCTCTACCTTTGGGGGCCCTAAGTCCGCTAACAGTGCCATAGTTTATCACCAATCACAGGAACAGTGTGTGTGTTGGGTTTAGGCATGGGAAATGCCCAGAAGCCAGGTTACTCACATAGGAGGTGCGGATTGGCGAACCAGAGACAACAAGCTTGAAGGAGAAAAATGGTAGGAGGGCTAACTTCTTCATTTTTTGGCCAAATGAGGTGCCGAAAAAGCCTAGCTAGGGTTTTTGGATGTTATGAATCCATTGGCACTATTTTCAAAGGAATTTGGAGACTTCTATTGAAATTTTTACACCATTGAATTTTCAGGGAGCTCTAGGGAGCTTAGGGACACCATTGAAGGAGGCCATGCTCAGATGAGCCCAAGTCTAGTTTATGTGACTGAATAGTCATTTTTGACTAATTGTTATGCTATGACCACATTGGGATAGGTTTCAGAGGCATTTCAGGACTTTTACAGGTGTTTTTACCACAAGGAAGCTCAGGGAAGCTCAAGGCCACATGTAGAAGAGGTCATGTCCGGATGAGCCATGGTCCGTTTTCAGAGTTCTATTAGTCATTTTTTGGGTTTTTATGTATTAGGAGCCCAATGGTGTAGTCAATAAATCCATTGGAGTTGAGTAGCAGCTTGTAAAATAATCTTTGACAAACTAATCCCAGAGAGCCTAGTCCATTGATGGAGGCTCAAGGAGATGTATCCCAGTTGGGGGTGAACTCCTTTATCATGTTCTTATTGTTGTGAGTTGTTGGTTACATTTTGTTGCATGGTATGTTTCTGTTGTATTTTCTTTAAACAACATATTTTACCATTAAAAATTCCTCACACATAAACACCTAGAAGATGCATAAACTTGGCACATAATTTATCTTGCATAACTAAGACATTGAGCAAGGTCCTGAAAAGTTTATTTTAATGGATTAGAGGGTTCTTGCAAAGAAAAACAAGTCATCCCCCAATTTTCAGATCACCAGAGGCAACTAAAACTTTTGAACAACTTAAAGAGGTGATTGGTAAAGCTCATGTCTTGACCACACCATACTTCACAAAAACCTTTATTATGGAAAGTGATGCCTCAGGAAATGGCATTGGTGTTGTCCTAATGCAAGAAGGAAAGCCCCTGGATTTTGAAAATCAGCCACTCAAGGGAAATGACTTACACAAACCCATTTATGAGAATGAAATGATGGAAATACTACATGCATTGAAGAAATGGCACCCTTACCTAATAGGTAGGCACTTCAATGTCAAAACAGATCATGATAGTCTTAAATACTTCTTGGAACAAATAATATCTTCAAAAGAACAACAAAAATGGGTGACCAAGATATTGGGTTATGATTTTGAAATCATCTATAAAAAAGGGAATAAAAATGTTGTGGAAGATGCACTCTCAAGAAAGGATGAAGATGTTGAGGCCTTTCTTTGTGTTATCTCGATCATCCAACCCAATTGGATAATAAAAGTGAGGGATGAATGGAAGAATGACGAAAACGTGTGGACTCTCATTCAGAGGTTGCAGTAGGATTCTAGTGCATCAGATACATTTACATGAAAAAATGATTTTCTATGGTACACATATTGCTTATAGTTATGTAAGAACTCCCAACTCAAACAAAAGGTAATATTGGAATTGCACACCTCTCCAATAGGAGGGCACTCAGGATTTTTGAAAACCTACCATAGGGTCAAGAACGATATTTTTTATGATGGCCTTAAAACTAATATTGAAATTTTTGTAGCATAATTTTTTGTTTTCCAATAAAATAAGGTGGAAACAACTAAGACCCCGGGTCTTTTACAACCATTAGCCATCCCAAGTCAGCATCGGGAGGAGGTTTCCATGGATTTCATCACAAGGTTACCAAAGTCTGAAGGAAAGAGTGTCATCATGGTTATTGTTGATAGACTGACCAAGTATGCACACTTTTGTGCACTCTCTCATCCCCTCAAATCCAGTACAATTGCCACCGCACTCATGGAGACAGTTCAAAAACTACATGGAATCCCAAAGATTATTGTAAGTGACAGAGATCCTATCTTCACTAGACATTTTTGGACACAATTATTTTCTTGTTTGGGTACTCAATTGGCTCATAGCTCATCCTATCATCCTCAATATGATGGAAAAATTGAGATAGTGAACAAATGTATGGAAGGCTACCTTCATTGCTTTGTCTTTGATAAACTAACACAATGGTTCAAATGTTTACCCTTGGCAGAATGGTGGTATAACACTTCCTTTCATACTGCAACAAAAATGACACCATTTATGGCACTCTATGGA
>JASDQU010737365.1:39064-60799 GCA_032191745.1 Picea mariana | reverse complement strand
AACTTTAAGGGATAACATTCAACATGAGGTTTGCCTTTGGGAACCCAAATCATTGCAGAATGCATTTAGGGTGGAAAGAAGTGTTGAATGCAAAAATATGGCTATGGATACTAGAAGGACCACTCCTAACATCTATCGAGAGAATAATGTTCCTTCTTCTAAAACACCTCAACCTACAAGGTTGACACCTCAACAATTGGGGGGAAGAAAAGCAAAAGGTTTATTCTTTAATTGTGACAGCAAGTACAGTAAGGGGCATCAGTGGTGAGAATAAATTATTCTACATAGATTGTGAAGAGGAAAAAGAACAAGAACAAGAACCATCTCAAGATGAAAATGTAGAAGTTATTTCTTTTGAAGAGTTGACTCCCACGATATCGTGTAATGCAATCGCTAGAATTAACACTCCTCAAACCCTCAATTTAGAAGGATATATCAAAAATAAAAAGGTAATAGTCGTAATTGATTGTGGTAGTACTCATAATTTCATTCACTATAAATTAGCCAAAGCTCTCAATTTCTTTGTATATCCAACACCAGAGTTTCAAGTAATGATTGCAGATGGAGGAACTATTAATTGCTCAAGAAAATTCAATAAGCTCATATCCAACACCAGAGTTTCAAGTAATGATTACAGATGGAGGAACTATTAATTGCTCAAGAAAATTCAATAAGCTCAATCTTACTATGGGGGAATATGTAATGAATATTCCAATGATTGCTATACCCATGGGTGGTGTTGATTTCATACTAGTAATCCAATGGTTACAATCATTAGGAACAATGCCTTTTAATTTTCAAGAAATTTTCATGAAATTTTCATTGGAAGGAAAAGAAATTGAGTTAAGAGGTATCACAGGGAAACCCAGTAAGTTGATAAGATCTAATGGCATGACAAAATTATTGAAAAAGGGGCATCAAGGTGTAATTGCACAACTATGCTCAATATATGTTCAAACATCTAAGCCATCTATTCCCCTATACCACCAAGGGATCATTGATAAGCATTCCAAAGTATTTGAAGATATTCTCAAAGGTCTTCCACCCACTCGAAATCATGATCATGATATTCACCTAATTCTTGGGAGTGTTCCTCCTAACATCAGGCCGTACATATACCCTTATGCCCAGAGGAGTGAAATTGAATGTATGGTTGAAGAAATGGTAGAGGTTGGCATTATTAGACCTAGCCAAAGTTCTTAGTCTGCATCGATGGTAATGGTACTCAAGAAAGATGGCTCATGGCCTATGTGTCCAGATTATAAAGAGCTCAAAAAGATCACTATTAAAGATAAGTTTCCCATTCTCATCATTGATGAATTGTTATTTAAAGTACATGGAACAATCTATTTCACAAAGTTGGATCTTCATTCAGGGTATCATCAGATTAGAATGAAGGAAGAAGATATCCCCAAAAAAACATTTTGAACTCATGAAGGCCATTATGATTTTTTGGTCATGCCTTTTGGCCTTACAAGTGCACCTTCCACATTCCAAGGATTGACGAATTCCATTTTCAATCCATTCCTTCGAAAATTTGGGTTAGTATTTTTTGATGACATATTAATCTATAGAAAGTCTTGGGAGGATCATGTGCAACATGTTGACAACGTGCTACAAATACTAAAGGAGCAACAACTATATCCCAAACCATCCAAATGTTTCTTTGGGCTGAAGGAGGTAGAGTATTTGGTTCATATTGTATCTCATGAAGGTGTTAAGGTAGACACTAACAATATTAAGGCCATGATGTACTAGCTAATTCCCAAAACATTGAAGAATCTTAGAGGATTTTTGGGTTTGACAGGTTACTATCAAAATTTTGTTCAAAACTATGGGAGAGTAATGCCACCTTTCACGACACTAACTAAGAAGGATGCATTTTCATGGACTCTAGATGATTAGAATCTAGACCAGGGGTCAAATTTTAGCCCAAAAATCAAAGTGTTCAGAATCGCCTCAAAACGAACAAGAGCGTAAGCCTCTTCGTCACGAACCCAACGCGCTTCGAATAGGGTCAAACAAACATTGGATGAGTGAGATATTGCATTCTCTTCGATTTGCCAAACAAGTAAAAAAATTGTTGACTGTACAGTCCGTACAGCTGACGTGGCAGGGGTCGTACAGTTGACATGGAATGACCGTACGCTAATGTGGAAGTTGATGACGTGGAAAGTGTTGATTGAACAATTGAGTGGCAAATGTGGGAGAATCATGTTTCGATATGTGGCATGTGAATTGACCAATAGAGTGGTGCCACATGGCCCAGACGTGGGCTGCCACGTGGCACCATCTTGTGGTTTAATAAAATTTTATGGAGTCTGTGGGGATCGAACCCCAGACCTCCTCTATGGTCACAGGCTTTGGTAAAGGCTTCCCAACTGGTGAGCCACATGGTGTTTCTTAACAACCATATGTGAAAATATATATTTAAGTTTGGTTAATGTTGCATTTTGGGCCCAGGTCTAGGCTAGGGCTTAGCCCCAGCCCTCGGTTATGTGTGACATATCCCATGTGACCACTCCACAGAGTTTTGGCATGTGTTTTTAAATGGTCCCCCAACCATGCGCCCACCACTTGTCACACCTACTTTCATCCTTGAAACGGTGCCCCTTTTTTTAGCGTTGGGACGTGGCCATATCGCCCCCATGCGCCCAACACCTCCGCCTTTGGGGGCCCTAAGTCTACCAACGATGTGACATATTAGCACCAATCACAGGAATGACGCATGTGATGGGTTTAGGCACAGGAAATTCCCAGAATTCAAGTTACTCACACAGGAGGTGCGAATTGGCGAACTAGAGACAACAAGCTTGAGGGAGAAAAATGGCAGGAGGCCTAACGTCTTCATTTTTTTGCCAAATGAGGTGCTGAAAAAGCCCAACTAGGGGTTTTTGGATGTTATGAATCCATTTACACTATTTTTAAAGGAATTTGGAGACTTATATTGCAGTTTTTACACCATTGAAGTTTCAGGGAGCTCCAGGGAGCTTAGGGCCACCATTGAAGGAGGCCATGCTCAGATGAGCCCAAGTCTATTTTATGTGACTGAATAGTCATTTTTGACTAATTTTTATGCTCTAAACACATTGGGATAGGTTTCAGAGGCATTTGAGGACATTTACAGGTATTTTTTCTACAAGGAAGCTTAGGGAAGCTCAAGGCCACATGTAGAAGAGGTCATGTCCAGATGAGCCATGGTCCGTTTTCATAGTTTTATTAGTCATTTTTGGGGTTTTTATGTATTCTGAACCCAATGGTACAATCAATAAATCCATTAGAGTTGAGAAACATCTTGTAAAAGAATATTTGAAAAACTAATCTCATAGATTTTAGTCCATTGATGGAGGCTCAAGGAGATGTAGCCCAGTTGGGGGTGAACTCCTTTATCATGTTCTCATTCTTGTGAGTTGTTGGTTATATTTTGTTGCATGTTATGTTGTTGTTGTATTTTATTTAAACAACATATTTAACCATTAAAAATTCCTCACACATAAACACCTAGAAGATGCATAAACTTGGCACATAATTTATCTTGCATAACTAAGACATTGACCAAGGTCCTGAAAAGTTTATTTTAATGGAATAGAGGGTGCTTGCATAGAAAAACAAGTCAACCTCTTATTTTTAGATCAGGTGGTATCAGAGCATAGTTTTGATCATGTGATTGCCATTGGTAGCTAGAGATTTAAATGTTGGTATTATTGGGCAAGTTTTGTTTTGAAGTTTGATATCTTGCAAAGATGGAGGAAGCTTCAAACAGTAAGAGTTCTCATACATATTCATTATCCAAGTTCTTTGACAAAGATATGTTGGAAGAGTTTCTAACCATGAGAGATGTGGGAAGATACAAAGGAGAGCATTGTCCTTCAAGAGCAGTTGATGTCCATGAAGGAGGAGAAGCACCAGCTTCTTGAAAAGTTGCATGAGATGGAGACTCAACTCCATGAGGCAAAGGAAACCATTACCAAGTACATGCATGAACATGAGGTATGTAATATTGGTTTTTCTTCAATTTCCTCTCAATATGAATGCTTTGGTGTTTTTGAAAATCACACTAGAGGAATAGGGTCCAAGTTATTGTTAAAAATGGGCTATGAAGGTAGAGGGTTAGGAAAGCATGCACAAGGCATTGTTGAGCCTATTGTTGTTGAGGAGAGGCCCAAGTATAGGGATCTTGGATATGAACAGAAAGATGGGGCAAATTCCAAAGTTGAGGAGACAAGGGAAACAGTTCCAAGAACAACTTTTGTTGCAAGTTCAATCCCTCAAGCATGAAAAGTGTGTGTTCAAGATGAATGCACATGTGAGAAACAAGAGAGTTGTGACAGCCATGAGGACAAGAAAATTTTTGTTGGTCTTCAAAAGAGAGCTAGTAACTCTTCAAATTCACATCCTCAAGAAGGTGATAAAGGTGAATGTTCAAGAACTTTTGTTGCAAGTTCAATCCCTCAAGCATGCAAAGTATGTGTTTCAGATGAATGCAAATGTGTGAAAAAAGAGAGTTGTGACAACCATGAGGACAAGAACATCTTTGTTGGTCTTCAAAAGATAGTTAGTAACTCTTCAAATTCACCTCCTCAAGAAGGCGATAAAGGTGAATGTTCAAGGTATATTTCTGCCTATAATTCGGCTTCTTTTGATTATGTTAAGCATGGTAAATTTTCATGTAAAAATGGAAGAAAAATTCCATGTACATATTGTGGTTTAGATAACCATCATGTTTCAAGATGTTGGAAAAGATTGACCATATTCAGGAAACTTTCCGAGCAAAGGCAACTTGAAAAGAAGATGCAAAAGATTTGCACTCACTTCCAGAAGAGGGGTCATCTCATTGACCAATGTTGGACATTGCATCCAACCACTCATCCACAACACAAGAAGAAGATGGATAAAGAGACTAGAAAGAATGGAAGAGGAGATTATATCATTGATGTGAGTCAAGATGATTCACAAGAAGAGGATTTTTAGTAGGAAAAGTCACCATTGAGTTGGCTTGGTAAGAAATGGTTAGATTTCTTGAACAAGTAAGGCTTGCATTTAGTTGTTTGTAGATGCATATTTCAGCCTTATGTATGCATTTCTGTTGAAAGTATGACAAGTTGCAGTAGTTTATCATAACTTGTATGATGCAAGTTTGCATGTGAATGCAATTCTATTGAAGGCATTCTTTTTGTTGCACAACTTCGCTAGGAGGATGTAAAAGAGGGGTATGATACTCACTTATTGCAACCATTTAGATTTTTCATTTTTGGCTCTTATGTACCCACATGTTTTGGGTTTATGTACTTATGTTTGTACTTGAAGGAGAGTTGAAGAGCTATGCACATGCATGTGATTTTGTATGTGTAAAAAATGAACCTGATGATAGTCAATTATGAGTGACTCATGATTGTGACATGGTTGTGTATCATGAATGTCGACTTGTCATTTTGGAATGTCGATGTGCTTGAAATGAGTCTCAACTTGTGTCAATGTTGTCTTGATGACTATTTTGTGTCGATCATGTTTTTTGACTTATGTTTAGTCGATGGTGTTTGTTGGCTTGTAAGTCAATATTGAGTACACCAAGAAGCAGGAAAATTCCATGTTCTTTGATGAAGTACAAGATGCGACCGTTATTGCTTGAAGAGCAAAAAAACTTTGTTGGCATCATTTTCAATATTGTATCAAGTTTGTTTTCAAGATTGATGGTTTTCTTGGTTTGTGACAAGATGTCGCAGGAAACCATTTTGCAGCCATTGTAGAGCAAATTCTGTTGATGCGAAAGAGTTCACAAGAGGGACTTGATTCTCAGTGGGAAGGCTATCATATTTCCAAGCACAAAGAGAACAGTGGGTCAACAGCAACTAGAGAACAGTGGTTGAGGGATATAGCCAGTTGCAGTGCAAGGCATGTCAAGGTACCCAGGTGATTGCCAAAAAGACTCTTCAAGTAGAATAAGTTGATAAAACTTGGAAGTAGAAGAGTATTGAAGCTCAGGAATATAATCATCAACTTTTGAGGGTCCAAAATCCTTTCAGTGGGAAGGTGTGATTAGAATCTGGACCAGGGGTCAAATTTTAGCCCCAAAATGAAAGTGTTCAGAATCACCTCAAAACAAATAGGATCGTAGGCCTCATCATTACGAACCCAGCGCACTTCCAATGAGGTAAAACAAACATCGAATGAGTGAGATATCGCGTTCTGTTCGATTTGCCAAATAGGCAAAACAATTGCTGATTGTACAGTCCGTACAACTGACGTGGCAGGGGTCGTACAACTGACGTGACATGACCATACGTTGACGTGGAAGTTGATGACATGGTAAGTGATGATTGAAAAACTGAGTGGAAGATGTGGGTGAATCATGTTTCGACATATGGCATGTGAATTGACCAATAGAGTTGTGCCACATGGCCCAGATGTGAGATGCCACATGGCACCATCTTGGGGTTTGATAAAATTTTATGGAGCCTGTGGGGATCGAACCTCGAAACTCCTCTATGGTCACATTCTTTGGAAAAGGCCACCCAACCGATGTGCCACATGGTGTTTCTTAACAACCATATGTGCAAATATATATTTAAGTTTGGTTAATGTTGCATTTTGGGTGCGGGTCCGGGCCAGGGCTTAGCCCTAGCCCTCGGTTATGTGCGCCATATCCCATGTGACCACTCCATGGAGTTTTGGCGTGCATTTTTAAATGGTCCCCCAACCATGTGTCTACCACTTGTCACACCTATGTTCATCCTTGAAATGCTGCCCCCTTTTTTAGTGCTAGGATGTGGCCATATGGCCCCCATGCGCCCAACACCTCTGCCTTTGGGGGCCCTAAGTTCGCTAACGGTGTCGTAGTTTAGCACCAATCACAGGAATAGTGTGTGTGTTGGGTTTAGGCATGGGAAATGCCCAAAATCCAAGTTACTCACAAAGGAGGTGCGAATTGGCGAACCAGAGACAACAAGCTTGAAGGAGAAAAATGGTAGGAGGGCTAACTTCTTCATTTTTTGGCCAAATGAGGTGTCGAAAAAGCCCAGCTAGGGTTTTTGAATGTTATGAATCCATTGGCACTATTTTCAAAGGCATTTGGAGACTTCTATTGCAATTTTTACACCATTGAAGTTTCAGTGAGCTCTAGGGAGCTTAGGGACACCATTGAAGGAGGCCATGCTCAGATGAGCCCAAGTCTGGTTTATGTGACTGAATAGTCATTTTTGACTAATTTTTATTCTCTGAACACATTGGGATAGGTTTTAGAGGCATTTGAGGACTTTTACAGGTGTTTTTTCCACAAGGAAGCTCAGGGAAGCTCAAGGCCACATCTAGAAGAGGTCATGTCTGGATGAGCCATGGTCCATTTTCAGAGTTCTATTAGTCATTTTTTGGGTTTTTATGTATTAGGAACCCAATGGTATAGTCAATAAATCCATTGGAGTTGAGTAGTAGATTGTAAAATAATCTTTGACAAACTAATCTCAGAGAGCCTAGTCCATTGATGGAGGCTCAAGGAGATGTAGCCCAGTTGGGGGTGAACTCCTTCATTATGTTCTTATTGTTGTGAGTTGCTGGTTATATTTTGTTGCATGTTATGTTGTTGTTGTATTTTTTTTAAACAACATATTTAACCATTAAAAATTCCTCATGCATAAACACCTAGAGGATGCATAAACTTGGCACATAATTTATCTTGCATAACTAATACATTGAGCAAGGTCCTGAAAAGTTTATTTTAATGGAGTAGAGGGTGCTTGCATAGAAAAACAAGTCATCCCCCTATTTTCAGATCACCAAAGGAAACTAAAACTTTTGAACAACTTAAACAGGTAATGTGTAAAGCTCATGTCTTGACCACACCATACTTCACAAAAACTTTTATTGTGGAATGTGATGCCTCAGGAAATGGCATTGGTGTTGTCCTAATGCAAGAAGGAAAGCCCCTGGATTTTGAAAATTGGCCACTCAAAGGGAAATGACTTACACAAACCCATTTATGAGAAGGAAATGATGGAAATACTACATGCATTGAAGAAATGGCACCATTACCTAATAGGTAGGCACTTCAATGTCAAAACAGATCATGATAGTCTTAAATACTTCTTGGAACAAATAATATCTTCAAAAGAACAACAAAAATGGGTGACCAAGATATTGGGTTATGATTTTGAAATCATCTATAAAAAAGGGAATAAAAATGTTGTGGAAGATGCACTCTCAAGAAAGGATGAAGATGTTGAGGCCTTTCTCTGTGTTATCTTGATCATCCAACCCAATTGGATAATAGAAGTGAGGGATGAATGGAAGAATGACGAAAACGTGTGGAATCTCATTCAAAGGTTGCAGCAGGATTCTAGTGCATCAGATACATTTACATGGAAAAATGATTCCCTATGGTGCAAATATCGCTTATATTTATGTAAGAACTCCCAACTCAAACAAAAGGTACTATTGGAATTTCACATCTCTCCAATAGGAGGGCACTCAGGATTTTTGAAAACCTACCATAGGGTCAAGAAGAATATTTTTTTGGATGGGCTTAAGACTAATATTCAAAGTTTTGTAGCATAATTTTTTGTTTTCCAATAAAATAAGGTGGAAACAATTAAGACCCCAGGTCTTTTATAACCATTAGCCATCCCAAGTCAGCATTGGGAGGAGGTTTCCATGGATTTCATCACAGGATTACCAAAGTCTGAAGGAAAGAGTGTCATCATGGTTATTGTTGATAGACTGACCAAGTACGCACACTTTTTTGCACTCTCTCATCCCCTCAAATCCAGTAAAGTTTCCACCTCATTCATGGAGACAGTTCAAAAACTACATGGAATCCCAAAGATTATTGTAAGTGACAGAGATCCTATCTTCACTAGACATTTTTGGACATAATTATTTTCTTGTTTGAGTACTCAATTGGCTCATAGCTCATCCTATCATCCTCAATATGATGGACAAATTGAGATAATGAACAAATATATGGAAGGCTACCTTCGTTGCTTTGTCTCTGATAAACAAACACAATGGTTCAAATGTTTACCCTTGGCAGAATGGTGGTATAACACTTCCTTTCATACTGCAACAAAAATGACACCATTTATGGCACTCTATGGATACCACCCTCCTTCCATAAATTCTTCTCTAGAATAAAAATATAACGTTCAAATAGTGGAAGATCACATCGAGAATCAACAACAAGTTCTCCAAATCTTAAAGGACAACCTGACCAAGGCACATAATCGCATGAAACAACAAGCAGATCAACATCATAGTGAAAGAAGTTTTGAAGTAGGGGATTGGGTGTTTTTAAGATTACAACCATACAAACATATGTCCCTCAATCAATCCAAGAAGGATAATAAATTATCACCAAAATAATCTGTCCATTATAAGGTGTTGAAAAAGATTGGTACTATGGCATACAAATTGGAGTTTCTTGCATCCTCACGAGTACACCCAGTTTTTCATGTTTCATGATTAAAGAAGGTTATAGGTGACAAGATCTACGTTCAAACTATATTTCCAGAACTTGACGAGGAAGGAAAATTTATATTGGATACTGAAGCCATCACTAACACAAGAATTCTCCAGCTGAGGAATAAATCAATTTCAGAGTATCTCATTAAGTGGAGGAAACTACATGTTAAAGATTCCAATTGGGAAGATGATTATTTTATACAGAAGCATCTAGAATTACTCAAGCGTTGCGAACAAAACTTGTCTTAAGGGGAGGGGCATGTTAAGCCCTAAATAGTGGCACATTACCCCTTAATTAGGGAATATTACATTCATAATGTTATCTTTTTTATGTCGGCTTGGGTCCACTAGTTGTAATTGTACCTCCTAGTCTCCTATATATACCAAAGAGACATTTTCAATTGGAATCATCTTGTATTTGGAAATTTATGTGGTGTATAAGGATGTTTCCCCCTCGAAGAGGCTTATTATCTGAAATACTATCTTTTTCAAGGAGTTGAGTACTTATTTTGAAGTTTTTCTATGCTATATTTATACTTGGTTCTTAACACATTTCTTCACAGTAATCTCTCTGAGCAGATCTATATGGAGCAACCCCAAGGATTTATACAGGATTAGTCTTTGGTATGTCGACTGAAGAAGTCTCTTTATGGCCTCAAGAAGTGTCCGATGGCATGGTATACCAAGTTTTAATACATCAATTTGCAGCCTACTTCATAGGACTCAAGCAATAATTAAGGTTTACCCTTAGGAGCATTGTAGTATGAATCATGTGGTATTCTGCCCATAATTTGCACAGGAAGAATGAAAATGTTTAAGGTCTGAACAACTCAAACACCCTCAAAATCCAGTTGAAGGATGTGTTTTCGACCCCTTGGTCAAAATTTATCACATAAAATTATCAAGGGCCGCAGGATGCATCCATGAGAACAAAGCGCAACACTTAGAGTGGCATAATATGGACTCAAATCAAGTGAGCAAGTAAGTTCAGTTTTGGGCGGAGAAGATTCCATTTGAAGTTCATATTTGTAGTCCTCAAGTGATCAGGATCATAAATTTGTGTGAATTTTAACGTCAGATAGAAGTCCAAGCACCCGGAATCATTTGGACCGTTCAATTTAGAAGGGCACGTGGCGGAGGATCAACATTTCATGGTTTCAAAACTAGGGAAGTGCAGAGGCAAAGTTGTTACGAATCACGAGGTGAAAACTCTCGATATGATCTGGGTCATTGGATCGAGGAAATTCGTGGACCGTCGATCTATAGGTGAGCGTGAAATTGGAAATTGGGATAAGGGAGGTTAGTATTCCTTCAACTTCTCGAGATGCAAAATATCGATACGCACCTTCTAGATAAGCACTTGGTCATAGATGGGGTCACATTGTTGAAGGTTAAGGAGAGGAGTTTGCACTCTCTAGGCTCCATTTCGTGATTTAGAAAATTGGGAGAAGGGGGGTGAGTAGCCTTTCAACTTCCCGAGATGCGAAATCCTGATATGATATGGACCGTGGATCTTATAGGGACAAGTGGCAGACAATCTGATGGTTTGCAGAAATGAATTTCAAGATTTTGAGGAGCAATCATGGTCGTCGGATGCATAGAAGATCCGACCATTGATCTGAAGAAGGGAAATTTCTAAATATCGAGTATCGGGAGTTTATAGTCAAGTGATGTGAAGGCCCCCGAAACATGAAATCATGATGCACCCAGGAGTCAGGCCCATGGTCACAACCTGGGGTCATATGGAGGAAAAATGTGGTAAAGGAGGAGTTGGCACCAGGAGCTTTGGAAGCACGAAGGAAAGGGTGTGAATCTCATGAGACCTACACCAGAAGCCACAGATTACCATGTGAGTTAGAGACTGAGATCATCATGGTTTGAAGGTGCCAAGTGGACTCGAAGGGGCGCTAGTAGTGCAGGGTAGATCCCTACATGTTAAGTCTCGTCCTGATCTCAATGAAGGAAGTTAATGAAAAAAGGAGAGGGGGTTGAAACCTCGTCTCACTCCATAAATTGAAGGTATGGAAGTTCTGGCCGTGGGAACTGAACTGTCATCCCATGGTACTCCTACAAACATATTTTCCTGTAATACCCATGTTTATCTAAGCTCGTGTCTGACAGAAGAATGCCCGCATAGTCTGACAGGGAAAGTGCCAAATGGAAGCTTTTAATGTAGGGGTCCAATCACGCTCCTCATAGTTGTAGCTGTCTTCAGTATATATACTCAGTTTTGATATTTTTCTAAGGGGGGGGGATGGTTGAGCTAGGCTCCAGCAATGTAAATTTTTAATGAAGCTCTAGTTCTTCTGGTTATGTATATGGATTTGAGACTTCTTGTTTAATGAAATTCAACTTCCTTTCCATTTATCTGTAACAGTTGTGTTAGAACACTCGGGCATGGTTGATCCAGTTGAGGGTAGTTATGTTGTTGTGATGTAGGTTTTATCACAGTGGCATTGCAACCATTTTTAATCAGTTTCTTGTGTTATCTTTTCCCTGTTACATTGGATGGCTCGGGCATGGAATATCCAGTCGAGTTGTTGCAGTTGTAGGGTGATGAAGATTTTATCATCCTATTCTTGTAATTGTGTTTCTTCCACCATATTTCAGTGTTTGAAGCTTGATCTCAATATTGCTCTTGAGTATTGAGTTTTTCCTCTTCGAGCTGCTGGAAGACCTGATTCCCATAGTAGTCTCGTTCATCCTTCTCACTAGTCTTCCCTCTTCTCATACTTAAGCTCAACTTATTGACTAACATTGAATCAAGACCTCACCTATTTGTGCATGCTAATCCTTGTTTTCTGAGTTAAAATGATATTGTCTTGAGTCTGCACCCGTTGACCTTGTATAAAACCAACTTGTGACATATAAACTATGATGGGTATTGGGCTTACCTCCAATGCAATCTGGAGGTGACTTATGGTGCTAACATTTCTGGCACCACTGTCGGGGACGAATTGAATATTTTCCCTGGGTAGAATGACAACGAACTTATGATTCTAAAGGTGCATCAGAAATAAGAACCTTTGAAGATTGCGCTTGCACCTGACGACCCCACTATCTCAACTCCACTATTTCAGTGTGGCTGCTTTTGGCTACACCTAGTAGCCCTTGGGAGAACATAATGATCAAATCTGGTCTTTGATGGTGAATAAATATCAGACACACTCTTACTACATATCTTTCACCTGGCAAATCCATGATTAAAGAATCGATTGGCGACTCCATTGGTTCGAAATGGACAAAATCTTAGCCAAGAGGTTTTCCCCATTCAACTTCTCATCTATCACTGGCTGTCCACACCCAATATCGACTATAAATGAATGGGATGATTATCTTTTGAGATTCAGAGAAAGCAAGCATGACCAGCCTGGTGAGCACTTATTAAAATTTCATATGTGCATGCTTGAAAATGGCATCTTTCACAAGGATGTCTTGATCAAGATGTTCAAATTTTCTTTAGAGGAAGATGCTCGTGAATGGAGTCAATCTCTCCCTGCTGCTAGTATCTATTCTTTGAAGGATTTTCACGATGATTTTAATTCGTATTATGGGAATATTTACCCGGATCATCTTATTTTTTATTACTGTTGTAAGAGGTTTTCACTCCACATTCTGTAGATGATAGAGTGTTCCTCGTGTGATGATTCCGATGAAGATCTGATTGAGAGGGAAAGCAAAGATGAAAGTAAGTATTTTTCAAATAGAGATGAAACTATTTCTCTCTCTATTTCCCAATAAGAACTCCTTCTTGATATGATTGATGATAGCGTTGATGATGGAGTAACTATGGATGCATTATTTTCTGCCCCTAGTACACTCGTTGTCTTAGAATTAAAAGAATAAGTGGTTGAAGAAAAGAATCAAGATATTGCTCTTTTCTCTTTGCAAGATAAAAGAGTTATGCACTCACCTACCCCGGAAGAGTATTCAGAAGCAAAAATCATAGGTTTCCAATCTTCTTATGAAACAGAAAGGTTCTACAAAGATCAGCATGATAGAGAGAAAGATCCATCTTTGGATACACATGAAGAGACTTCTTGCTCTTAGCTAGCAGATGTTTTCAGAACAGACAAAGATGAAAAGGAGCAATAGAAGGGGCAATTTATCTCCTGTCTAGAGCCTGTAAGTGAGTAATCATCATATGAGGTCAGTCAACCTACATTAGCCTCTCATCCACGTGTGCCTACCATAGATATTCATCCATGTGTGAGAAACTGTGTGACAGAGCAGGCTACTTGGAATAAATTTTCTGGAGTTTGTCGCTTGGCCTATGAGCCTGTGAAGGAACACATGGAGTTTCATTTCCTCAGTTTATTGAATCCTCCCAGCTTTATATTGAATTCATCACTGGGAGGAGGGTTGAAAGGTGTAATTGTTTTGTTGTCACGGGGTCATCATATGTTATCGATCATTAACAAAGTCAGTGGATTTCTAGTTAGGAAGTTGCTTGACTAGCTCTAGTGGAAATTCTCTTTCACCTAGCACTGTGTAAAAATTCAGTTAGCTTAGGCTTTGTACATAAATAAGATCCTTCTGGAGCATGTGTGTTTTACATTTGTTTTCCTTCTATAAGTATAAATTGTAGTGTACATGTCGGACTTCAGCGAAATGTTTTGATCCAGACTCCATAACCCAACAACTAAGGCACTAAAACTGCAAAAGGAGCTCTTAGAACCTCACAGGGAGGTCTCTATCCCCCATGGAGCCTATATGTTAACACACGAATTTTCAGCTTACTTCATAGGACTCAAGAAGTAATTAAGGTTTACCCTCAAGAGCATTATGGTGTGAGTCATGTGGTATTATGCCCATGATTTCCACAGGAAGAATGAAAATGTTTGAGGTTTGAACAACTCAAACACCCTCAAAATCCAGTTGAAGGATGTCTTTTCAACCCCTTGGTAAAAATTTATCGCATAAAATTATCAAGGGTCGCAGGCTGCAGCCATCAGCACAAAGCGCAACACTTAGAGTAGCCTAATATGAACTCAAATAAATCGAGCAAGTAAGTTCAGCTTTCAGTGGAGGGGATTCCATTCAAAGTTCAGATTTGTGGTCCTTAGGAGACCAGGATCATAAAGTTGCATGAACTTTTACATCAGACAGAAGTCTAAGAACTCGAAATCATCTGGACTGTTCAATTCAGAAGGGCGCGTGGCGCAGGATTAGAATTTCGCGGTTTCATAACTAGCGAAGTGCAGAGGTAAAGTTGTTAGGACTCACGAGGTGAAAAATCCTGATATGATCGGGGTCGTTGGATAGAGGAAATTCATGGACCATTGATCTGAGGTGAGTGTGAAATCAGAAATTGGGAGAAGGGAGGTGAGTATTCCTTCAACTTTTCGAGATGCGAAATCCCGATACGCACCTTCTAGATAAGCGCTTGGTCATAGCCGGGGTCACATTATTGAAGGTTAAGGAGAGGAGTTGGCACTTGTTAGGGTCCATTTCATGATTTCGGAAATTGGGAGAAGTGGGGGTGAGTAGCCTTTCAACTTCCCAAGACATGAAATCTTGATATGATATGGACTGTGGATCTTATAGGGACAAGTGGTAGTCGATCTGATGGTTCGTGGAAGTGAATTTCGGGAGTTTTGGGAGAAATCATGGTTGTCGAATGCATAGTATAACTGATTGTCGATCTAAAGAAGGGAAATTTCATAATATTGGGTATCGAGAGTTTGTATGCAAGTGATGTGAAGGCCCCCAAAATGTGAAATCATGATGCACCCAAGAGTCAGGCCCATGGTCACAGCCTGAGGTCATATGGAGGAAAAATACGGTAAAGGAGGAGCTACCACCAAGAGCTTTGGAAGTGCGAAGGAAAGGGTGTGAATTTCATGAGACTTGCACCAGAAGCCTCATATGCCCATTTGAGTTAGAGATCGAGACCATCATGGTTTCAAGTAGACTCGAATGGCCACTAGCAACGTGGGGTAGATCCCTGGACGTTAAGTCCCATCTTGATTTTGATGAAGAAAGTTAATGAAAAAAGGAGCAGTGGTTGAAACATCGACTCACTCCATAAATGGAAGGTATGGAAGGTCCAGCCGTGGGGACTGAACTTTCAGCCTCTGGTACTCCTGCGAGCAAATTTTTCTGCCATACCCATGTCGATGTGAGCCCACGTATGACAAAAGAATGCCCACATAGTC
Organism: Picea mariana; assembly: GCA_032191745.1. Lineage (NCBI taxonomy): Eukaryota > Viridiplantae > Streptophyta > Pinopsida > Pinales > Pinaceae > Picea > Picea mariana. Next base: position 45,191 of record JASDQU010737365.1, on the reverse strand, counting down.
TGACAAGGTGGGCATCGAATGGAACCTTTGAATGCAAGGTTCCAATCATGCTCCTGGTAGTTGCAGTAGTCTTGAGTATATATACTCAGTTTTGATATTTTGTTAAAGAGGGGGGGGGATGGTTGCTAGGCTCTCACATTGTAAATTTTTAATGAAGCTCTGGTTCGTCTAGTTATGTATCTGGATTTGAGACTTCTTGTTTAATGAAAGTCATATTTCTTTCCATTTCTCTATAACAATTGTGATAGAACACTCGGGCATGGTTCATCTAGTTGAGGGTAGTTATGTTGTTGTGATATAGGTTTGATCACAATGGTATCGCAACCAATTTTAATCAGTTTCCTGTGTTGTCTTTTCCCTCTTACATTGGATGGCTCAGGCATGGAATATCTAGTCGAGTTGTTGCAGTTGTAGGGTGATGAAGGCTTGATCATCCTGCTACTATAATTGTATTGCTTGTACCATATTTCAGTGTCTAAAGCTTGGTCTCAAGATTGATCTCGAGTATGGATTTTTTCCTCTTCGAGCTGTTGTAATGCCTAATGCCCATAGTAGTATTGTTCATCCTTCTCGCTAAGTCTTCCCTCTGCTCATACTTAAGCTCAACTTACTAACTTAAGTTGAATCAAGACGTCACTTAATTGTGTGTGCCAATCCTTGTTTTCTAAGTTAAAACGATATTGTCTTGAGTCTGCACCCATTGACCTTGTATAAAACCATCCTGTGACATATAAAATCTAATCGGTAATGGGCTTACCTCCAACACAATCTGGAGGTGAATTTTGGTGCTAACATAATTATGGAATCCTACCTGTTGTCATAGAACTTTGTACGTTGTAAATCAAACCCGAATGTCTACATGTTCAGGACAGTTGATTCACTTCTATTCTTAGTTTTGTATGTTGTTGATTTGTTGATCACCGGTTTCTCAACTTCAACGATTGTTGTAGTCAAGAGGATTCTACATGATAGGTTTTTGATGATATACATGGGTCTGCTACACTTCTTCCTTTCACTCAAGATCAATCAGGATGCATCAAGCATCAAACTATCTCCAACCAAATATGCACAAGATCTCCTTGAAAGCTTTCCCATGACATACTACAAGTCTTCTTTGACTCCTTTCCTATTAGGATTCAAACTTGAGGATGGAGGCGACACTCCAATGGTTGACAACACACTATACAAACAACTAGTGGGGAGCTTGGTGTATCTCACACACTCCATACCAGACCTCTCCTATGTAGTTGGCATAGTTTCTGGGTTCATACAGGAGTTGCATGAGATACATTGGAGGGATTCAAATCATATCCTTCGATACGTATAGGGAACCATCACTTTTAGGATTCATTATGCAACAAACTCTACACTAGATCTCATCGGATTCATTGATTTTGACTGTGCTGGCGATAGCATTGGTCGCAATTCCACATCTGGTTACTCACTCAGTCTTTATTATGGGCCTATCTGTTGGTCGAAAAAGAAGCAGGTTGTCATTCCTCTAAATTCAATGGAGGCAGAGTACAAAGGGGTAGTTAACATAAGAATTCAGGTTATGTGGCTACAACATTTTCTTACTCAGTTGGGCATTACGTTTTATCTGTCGATGGTCATCTAGTGTGACAACCAGAGCACTCTGAAGTTCTACAAAGATCTCATTCATAGGCAGTGGACGAATCACATTGAGATCCACATGAACTACATATGGGACTTAGTACACATGGGGATCATCGACCTACAGTTATATCCTTCAGCACAACAGACAACAAACATCTTCACCAAGACCTTTACTAAGAAAAAGTTTCATTCTCTGTGAAGTCGTCTTGGAGTGAAGGACACAGTTGCCTAGCAGCTGTCAGTTATTATTTTCACATACATTCTACCTTGAATGAGAGTTTTTTCCCATGAGGTTTTCCCTCTTTCCTTACCTTATTTCAATGTATATTTTGTATTTGGGTACCTAATATGGCCTCATTATGGGGACCCATTCTTTATTTTACCCATAGTGATGTTTAAGGTGGGTGTTGGAGTTAATTCACACACACCTAGGATTTATTTTTCCTAAAGTTTTTCCTTTTTTGTTAGTCATTATCTAGTCTCATATATTTTAGAAAGAATATTCCTCTAGGGAGAATATTCTCTTCATTTTTCACTTCAATTTGACTAGTTGAGTGGAGTCTAGATATTACATTGGTTTTGTCACCATGCAAGATTGGGATCATCAACAGCTAATGCACATTAGCCTTGGTATCATCACTAGACTAGAGAATTACCCATGATTCCTTGATCTCCTCCCCACTTCACTCTGTTTTAGTCAGTTAACTGAAGACTGGTAGACTAGTTAACTCAGCTAGGTGGAAGTTCACTCCCATAACTTCTTGAGAGACTAGACTAGGTGGCAGTTCACTCTTGTAACTATTGGTGTGTGTCCAGATCACTCTAGACCACCACTATGTTGCATTGGATTAACCTCCAGTGCGGATTGGTTGAGTTATACAAAGTATATCATGTGTAAATTATTCATTATTCATTACGGTTAATGGGAATTATTCCATTCTTTCTCTCTTACTTCTTCTTTCTCAATTTCTCTCTGCAAATGTGTGTGGTATTTTCTAGATAGATCTATTCTTTATAGGTTCAACATATTTACAATTGCAACCCATTTGCAGGTATGGATTCCATGTTGTGCTTTTGGGCATCAACAAAGACATATTATTTACCCTAGAAACCCAAATGAGAAAACCAACTTTGAATGTGGCTCGATTCTTCATTTCCAACAATCTCTAATACAATGCATTCATGGTTTTCTATACCTCTTCCTCTCTTGTACAAATGACCCCTTGAGAATGAGAGAAGAAATATAGAGAGAGAGGTGGGGGGTGAAGGGAACACCGACAACCATGACCCTTCATTTCCCATTCCTCATCCTTTCTCTCCTCTCTTATTCTTTTTGTTTTCATTTAATTTTTCTTTTCCCCCACATTTGTCTTATTCAAATATTACATTTGCATTGATTTATAATGTTTCCCAACCTTCATGAATTGATTATTTTCATTATAGACACTGATTCTTATACCCATTTGTGGGTGTGAACCCATTTTGTATTGAATACCCTAACGTTTCTCTATAGGGACTCTTTAGATCTGGCCAACGCCACCACGACCAACATTGTCAGAGAAAACACCCTCAAAACCAAAAATTCTAGATCTTATGACATTTGAACCTAAACCACCAACACCTAAACCATTCCCCATACCGAAACCAACCATATATGATTTTAGGGGCTAAATTTCACCAATGGGCTAATTTTTCTATGGTTTTTCCCAAAAAGGATCCACCAATTTCATTTTTTTCTAAAATCAATTCGTTGAAATTCCATTGAATAAAATTATATTACCTTAACAATCGCCAAATATTTATAAAAACTATAAGAACTCCTTAGAAATTTGAATATTTTTACAAAACTATCCCAAACATTTTACATTTTTCAAATTAAGGACTAGTGAGATTAGTCGATGTTTCTACATTTTAATATAAATTTCCATCCTTAAAATTATCCCTGACACCAACATCTTGATAGATTTCAATCCTAATGACTATGACTAGGCATATTACCTTCTCTCACTAGTGTTTCCCATCCTTCCAGCTGGTTTATGGATGTTTATCGATCTCTTTGTTGACCTATTAAATAAGTTTTTATTTAAAATTGTTATCAAAACTCTCTCGGGGGAAATACTTGAGTGTATGTGGAAGTGGATCTACATTGTAAGTGACAATGTTTTTATATATCTTCTATTTAACTAGGAACACTCATACATTTTATCTTATCAACTGAGGTTCCAATGTACTTGTGAGATGTCATGCACCGTGTGTGCAAGCTGCAAATTCTTAGCTTGCACTAGTTTCGTAATATTCTTATACAAGAACAAAATTACATTTTTATATAGGAAATGAAATGACATTACGTAAAATCAAACACACCACACTTGTGGAAAAATAAACAGACCACACTTACAAAAAAATAAACACACTTAAGTTAGCATGAATGATTGTGATAGTTCAAGTAACCATTGTCTCTGCGAGGTAATGCATAATTGTTACCATGCTCTGTTTGACCATTATTATTATCACCTATCATCATGAATATATCTACACTTATAATTTCATCATGAATTAACAAGTAAATGTAAAATAAAAAATATAAATCATTTAAGCTATAATATTTAAAAAGAACATGTAATTGTAACACCCCTATTTCCCCCAGCTTGTAATTAATCATTAATTATGACCACCATGCTATGGCATGGGAACAATGTAAATTTATTCTTGTGTAGATTGCCAATGATTTACTGTGGGGGTGAAGCCTTGAAGTACTAGACATGATATCACTAGAGGAAACGAGTGGGGAAACTATGTAAAAGGTTCATTATGTCAAAATGACACAAATTTCTCCTTGCTGAAATAATAAGCCTCATAGTAATCCCAAGGAGAAATAAGTTAATAAGAAAAGGACTAGCAGTTGAACCATCAACCACCCCAATGAATGGAAGCATGGAGGGTTTGGCTGGGGAGACAGAAAATTGTCAGCATGAAGTACCATAGAGTGAATTTTTTACTACAGGCCCAAACTGACCAGAGTTTCCTTCTGAAAAAAGGAACGGGATAGGTCCAGAACCTTCATGAGGAGGAGAAAGGTGTGAAATAATACATGTGAAGGCATACAAGAAAGAGATGCACCAAGGGAAATGCACGACCAGGATATGCATAATAAAAGAGGAAGAGCGTGTGAGCCTCTCTACCTGAGAAGAAGAACTAGAAGCTTGATAAGTTGTTCTGGTTATTGGATAGAACAAGAAAAAGGATCTCTGAGAATTTGTAGAAGACATGACTTGAAAAAAATATCATGAGCTTGATACTGAGGGAACATATGATAAACCTCGAAAAGGCTCTGATAGAGAGAGAGAATCTCTAAGGAATTCCAAGAGTTGTTGTGGCAAAGAGAGAGTCTCTGAGAAACTACAAAAGCTCCCTAGTGATATCATGGCTTGGAACGGGGGTGGCCATAGTGCTAAGTGTAAGGTATCTATCCCCACAGAGCCTTATAAAGAACAGGCTAAAAATAGAGAGTACATAAATGTTTTTCTGTACAATTTAATCTTCATTATTTAACCATAATTTATTCAGCAGAAATTAAATGTATTAACATCATGAAAATAAATCACATAACCATCCCATAATCATGAAAATATATGAAAATACATACCTCTGTCTGATGCTATTTCTCCAATCTTTGTCTATCCTCGCTGCTGCTCTGCCCAAACTCTGCCCAAACCCTGCCCAAAACCAAATCATTCCTCCCTTCCAGCTATGAACAGAGCCTATCCGGCTCCCTAGCTCCAGGATTCCGTGAGGATTCCTGGCCCCTGAGCCCAAAACTCCCAGCAACCTGGTGCACCCCTGTAACAATCCACCCAAACTCCAAACCAGAAAAATATCACCAATAGAAAAATATAGTCCCTGCTCTCAAAATGCTCCATTTCCCCAAAATTCCAAAAGTCCTTCTCTCGAATGCCTTTTCCCCCTCATATTCCCCCTACATTCACTGCCTCCTACCTTCCTTTAATGCCACCCACCTTATCCCTCCATTTAATACCTTATCCCTCCATTCAATACCCTATCCCTCCATTCAATGCTTTATCCCTGCATACGTAAAGTTTTCTAATAATGAATTAAAGTTATTAAGTCTTTAATTCATTGCCCAACATTTAAATGTGTTAATTAATCAACATATTAATAAATAAATAATTAATTAATTAATATTATTAATAAATAGTCATTATTTAACTAATACACATTAGGACAGTTAATTATTTAATTAATTATACTTGATAAATACTAAGCAATCATTTAGCTTGGGTTGTTACATACACCCACCCTTCAGGAAACTTTGTCTCGAAGTTAAAGTATTTTATGATACAAGGGAAAATAACATGGTTCACACATTCCTAACAAATAACCGACATTATTAGTAAGTAAGCCAAGAAACTCATACATACTAGTGTACATGTGCAAAAAATGCTTGTGTAGCTAGTACATACAAGTCTCGTTCATGTACTAATATCAATAA
>JASDQU010737365.1:0-13757 GCA_032191745.1 Picea mariana | reverse complement strand
TATATATATATATATATATATATATATATACATTTTCTTTTCAGAAGGAAAATAATAAATTCCACCATAAGACAAATCTCCATACACTCTCAACTATTTCTACTCATCCTTCCTCCCTAACTTACTTCCATCTTCCAATCTTATCCTTCCTCTGTTGGACTATCTTGGAGCATCAACTATATTGACCTAACTCCAAATAGAACCCGTAAGAGGAAGTGTCACTATATTGACCAAGCTTCCCTAGAAGGCAACTGATAGTCATCATCACATGTCTAGGGGAGCATGAGCTGACATCGTTCTCCCATGACTTCAGGTTTCGGAGGATACACGGTGGGAAATTCCTCCACCCGTCCTAACAGGACTAGGGTCCACACCCTACAATGGAATATATAGTGGCACCATGTTGTTGGGAGTTTTGTCATCGTCTATTCGGTTTTGGGCAGTCTCATCACCTGAAATCCTGCACTAGTCCTCATATCATAGCAATGCATCCAAACCAATATAATTTCACATACAAAGATTCATACCATATTGTTTCTCGGCCAGTGGTCATGACATCCACTTTCATCATCATTATCCCTTGGATATTTCATAGCCCATAACCTATAGATTAGTCTGTAACACAAACTCACACATTTCTATGCATTATCATCATGTAATTACACACAACCATAATTTCAATTCGGTATCCATGTACCAACAACTTTAACATCAAAGTTTTCAAGTTAGAAATAGATCTCACAATATCCCATAATTCAATTATCAACACACATTCATAAAATTATCATTTGAAAAATAGATTGCATCATATCCAACATAATTCTAATAGCATTTAAACCTTCATAGGATTGTCATTCACACAATATGTCGCATCATATCCATCATCATCAATAACAATTAGACATTCATAGAATTTACATTCACATAGTAGATCGCATCATATCCATCATCATCAATAACATTTAAACATTCATAAAATTTACATTCTCACAATATATTGCATCATATCCATCATTATCCAAATACATTTAAACATTCATAAAGATTCATACGTCTTAAAAGTTCAAGTGTATCATTTGATAGTTTCACTTGTGAATAGAAAATAAGGGTGTGCAGGCCTCAAGTAATCTTGGTTGTCTAAGTCAAAAGGTGGTGTTACATACACCCAACCTTCAAGAAACATATTCTCGAGGTGGTAAAAAAAGTGAAGGATAATCTCATCGTAGTGTCTCGGCGTCTTCCCAAGTAGCAAATCCTAGACTATACTTGTCCCACTAGACCTTAACTTGGTCTACCAGATGGTTCCTGAGTTGTCGGACTCTACGGTTCAATATGCGTAACGGTTCTACCATGAGAGTTCTCACGTCTAATACCTGCAATTACTTCCAATTTATCTTATGTGATTCATCAACAACATAATGACGTAAAACAGATACATGAAAAACATTATGAGTTTTATGAAAGTGGGGTGGCAGTACGAGACGATAGGCAACGGGTCCAATTTTCTCTTGGATTCTGAACGGTCCTATAAATTGAGGTGATAAATTTGTCCCCTTACCGAACCATATGGTACTCTTATTAGGCCTAATACGAATGAAACCTTGGTCTCCCACTTTATAACTTCGGTCGGTCCTGTGTGCATCCACATAACTTTTCTGCCTATCCTGTGCTTACTTTAGTCTCTGCCTAATCTAAATCACATGTTCCTCCATCTCTTGAATCAATTCTGGCCCAACTATTACTCGGTCTTCTAATCTATCCCAACTCAACGACGTTCTGCATGGCCTTCCATACAGAGCTTCGTAGGGTGGCATTCTGATGGAGCTATGAAAATTGTTGTTGTAGGCAAACTCTACCAAAGGTAGGTACTTCTCCCAATGGGTTTGATTATCCATGACATACATCCTAAGCATGTCTTCCATGACTTGATTTACTCTCTCGGTTTTCCCATCTGTTTCAGGATGATAAGTTGTGTTTAAGTTCAACTGGGTCCCCAATGATGACTTCAAACTTGTCCAAAACCTAGAAGTGAATCCGGAGTCCCCATCTAAAATGATCTTCTTAGGTATCCCTTGCAAACGGATGACCTCACTTACAAACACATGTACTACATTAGTGACATCATAAGTGTCTGTAACTGAAATAAAATGAGCACTCTTGGTTAACGTATCAACTATCACAAGAATGGCATTGTGTCTATGAGATGTGAGCGACAACCCTACAATAAAATCCATAGAGATGACTTCCCACTTGGACATAGGAACATCATGTGGTTGTAGGAGGCCTGCCAGGTGATGGTGGTCGGCTTTCACTTGTTGGAACTCTAGGCACTTGGCAACGAAATGGACTACATCACGCTTCATGCCTACCCAGAAGAAAAGATTCTTCATGTCTGTGTACATCTTCTTCACACCCGGATGCGCACAATAAAGTGCTCTATGGGATTCCTTCAGTATGATGCTTTGAATATCCCCATCATTAGGAATGTACATCCTTCCTCGATATCTCAATAGTCCGTCTACTTCCAGACTATATCCTTCATACTTTGGATTTAATTTCCTCCCACTCTGGAGGTTTGAAGTAACCTTTAAATACCAACTATCTCCTTGGAGTTGCATCAACACACATTCCCTCAGATTGACCTTTAAGAGTACCAAGGAGAAGACACGTGGTCTCCTACTCAAGGCATCTGCAACCACATTTTCCTTTCCCTTGATGTATGAAATACCAAAATTGTATTCACTCATAAACTCACTCCATCGCCTTTTCCTGGCATTCAGATCCCTTTGAGTGAAGAGATGTTTTAAACTATGATGATTCGTTTTGAGCTCAAAGTTTTTCCCCAAAAGATAGTGCCTCCAAAGTTTTAGAGATAGCATTACAACTGCCAACTCTAAATCATAAGTAGCGTAAAGATCTTCATGTTTCTTCAACTTCCTTGATGCATAAGCTATCACTCCTCCATCCTGCATTAGCACGGACCCCAACCCTTGCTTCAAGGCATCCGTGCATACTATGAAGTCCTTTTCCATATTCGACACTCATAGAATTGGCGCACTAGTTAGTAACCTCTTAAGCTCGATGAATGCACTATCACATTCTTCTGTCCATTCATACCTGACCCCCTTGCACTGCAAAGTGGTGATGGGTTTCACTATTTTAGATAACCCTTCCACAAATCTCCGATAATAACCTGCTAGCCCCATGAAGCTTCTCACCTCATGGGCATTTTTCGGCACTGGCCACTTCATAATGGCCTTTACCTTTTCTGGGTTCACAGAGATTCCTTCACCGGAAATGATATGACCTAAACTGTGGATCTCTTTCTGGAAGAAGGAACACTTCGACAACCTCCCATACAATTTGTTTTCTCTAAGACAGGATAACACCACTCGTAAGTGTTCCTCATGCTCTCTTTCATTTTTTGGAATATATGAGGATGTCATCTAGAAAGACTTGTACAAAACGGTCTAAGTACTTCTGGAATACTCCGTTCATGAGGTTCATGAATACTACTGGTGCATTGGTCAATCCAAAAGGTACTACGACAAACTCGTAATGTCCAAACCAAGTTCCAAAGGCAGTTTTTGGGATATCGCCTTCCTTAATCCTTAAATGGTGATACCCTGATTGCAAATCAATCTTTGAGAATATCGTCGCTCCTTTCATCTGATCAAAGAGGTCATCTATTCATGGCATTGGGTACCTATTTTTCACTGTAGCACAGTTCAAGTCCCTGTAATCTATACACAGTCGTAAGGAACCATCCTTCTTCTTCACAAAAATTACTGGTGCGCCCCAAGGTGAGACACTGGGCCTTATTAGCCCTAAGTGCAATAACTCTTTCAACTGCATTTGCAACTCACAAAGTTTCAACGCTGTCATCTGATACGGAGTCTTGGAAATTGGTTATGCACCAGGTTTTAGCTCAATAGTAAATTCAAGCTCCCTCTCAGGAGGTAACCCTGGTAACTCATTCAGAAAAAACGTCCTTAAATTCTGACAATACTGGGTACTGATCCAAGTAGGTTCCCTTCCTTATTCGCTACTTCCACTACATATAGTCGACACCCTTGCCTCAAGCATCACTTAACCTTCATAGTTGAGATAAAGTGTAATGACACCTTTCTCCATACACCTTGGATCTCTACTGGTCTTCCTTCATCGTCGACACAAAGCACCCTTTTTGCGAAACAATCTACCAAATCTCGATGATCTTCTCACCAATCCATTCCAATGATTAGGTCATATGCCCCAGGAGCAGTGATGTATACCTTCAACCTGGTAGTAAACACTCCCAGGTCTACTATACAATTATCGACGCTAGGTCCTACTGCTTGTTTTTCTCGTGAAGCCATCTTGACTTGTTTAAAGTCATTGTGCTCATAGGCTTCTAACCCACTCTTTTCTAGTGCAGATGGTGTAATGAAACTATTTGTAGCACCAGAATCAAATAAAATCTTAACATTGATATGATTTAGCGTACCTAATGACTCCACCACCGTGGATTGATGTTCTGTCTGGCAATTATTAACCCTTGCATAAATCTGGTGGCTTCCACTTGCTCTTCCCATTGGGGCCTTTCCTTCTCTATGCAAAAATCATGATTGTAACTCTAGGCAGTCACGTTGGTAATGAGGTCCTCTACATCCCCAACAGGTAACACAAGATTGAACCTACGCACTCTTCGGTGACTATCTCTGAAATGATTTCCTTCCCCTGGAACCCCTGCCCCTACTAGGTGCACCCTAGGATGGCCATGAACCTACCTATGTCATTGGTGATGAATGGGATGCTACACTTGCTTCCATTGAAATCCCTATGGATACTGTCCTTGGTGTGACTCTATTACCATATGAAGGTGGCCTTGAGCCCCCTCCCCTGGGAAAAGTCCTAGGGGCCTTCCCTACGAATCAGGAACGATGCGAAAAGGTCAACCTCGTACCTCCAGCTAACTTCATGTGTTCCTCTGTATAACACACATTTTCCACTACTTCTGCTACTGAAGACGGTTTCCACATCCGTACGATAACCCTTATCTTAGGGTTTAACTCATAGACAAAGAGTTCTACCTGTCGTTGGTCATTATATATATATGAGACATATTTGACCAATTCCATAAACCTAATCTCATATTATTCTATGGTCCTGTTTCCCTGTACTAGAGCATGAAACACTCCTACCTGTTGTTCCTCATAGTAAGCTGGAAGATATTTCCTTCGGAACCTCTCCTCGAAAAGTTCCCAAGATACGGTGTCTGGGGTAAGATGCAGTTTTCTTTCCAGGTTGCCCCACCAGTTCAAGGCACTATCTCTTAACTGAAAAATCGTTATCTTCACCTTTGAAGTGGATGCATAGTCTCTTAAGGAAAAACACCTTGTCATGCCTTCCAACCATGCCTCAGCACGTTCACTGGCACGAACCCCGACAAACTCCGAAAATTTGATCTTTTGCAGTTCTCTAGTGATGTCTTTAGGTGGAGGTCCTCCACCTGAATCCCTTGATGCTTCTGGATTACCCGTTCCAGATGGTGGGGGCTCCACTTCGATCCCTGTTGGTTGACACCCCTTTAAAGTCTCATTTATGGTCTCCAAAGAGCGCAGTATGAGAGCTAGTTCAGGCGATGGTGGTTGCGGCGCTGGCAGTCCCTGCAACGATACCCCTCTGCCTCAATTTCCTCGAGTCCTAACCATCCTGTATGATTTAACCTTCATCAACCAAAGTTGTCAAGGTGAGTTCAAAGACATTTCACATTTGTGCAACTTAAACTAGAAAACAGGGTTAGGCGTAAGTTTTTTTTTACTTATCTGTAAACAGACGTTACTCTCTTTAGGGGAAGTGGCTAGGTTAGGGTTAAGCATCTAAGATTGGTGTCACTGCCTAAGAAAACTATTGACTCTCTTGCCTGGTAGCTACGCTAGCTTTTCACCATACTCGCCAATTTCTCTAACTTTCCTACCTAGTGTGCATGAAGCCCCCCCCCCCCCTTCCTCTCGCTTATCTTGGTCTAAGTCCTTATACTTTGCATTTAAAAACCCATTAAGGTGAGTTTCAACCTAAAGTTGATTACTTATTAAGAACTTAAAAAAAATCTAAACTAAACCTTTAACCTAAGTTCCAATCGTCTTAATCAACTCATTCATTTAATCCCTAAAATTACTATTATTATTATTATTATTAATTTATTTATTAAGTAAATAATTAATCATTAATTTAATTTAAATTATTCCCATTGATTAACCACTTTTGATTAATCATATTAACTTATAATTAATTTAAAACACAAATTAAAATATGTTTAATATATATAATTAAACACAAAACTTTTTTTTATTTAAACTAATTTAAACAATTAAATTTTTAAATCTAATAATACTTTAATTTATTCATCTTTCTTTTAGTTTTCTAATCTAAAATACTTTAAAGCAATAATTAAATAAATAATAATAATAATAATCAATTCAATAAATTATATAAAAAAAAAACTAAAATAAAAAAAGATAAAATAAAATAAAATAAAATAAAAATTATTAACTAGGTGAGGGCACACATGAAGTCCATGTGCCCGCCTTGCTTCCTCCAGTGCCTTCCATACCTAAACCTAACCCTACATTTTCCCGTCATTATTTTTCTCTCCTTGGCTACATGGTCGGCCGCCATGGCCGTTCCCTCTGCATCACCTTGGTGGTTCTCTCGTTGAACTGGTGCGCAATCAGTTCTTCCGTGGTCTCCTCCCTCGTGGCTAGGCTTGGTGCTTGGTCACTGCTTGACTGTTTGTTGTTGCAGGTGCTTGGTTGGTATCGTGTGTTTGGCGCTGGCGTGCTTGGGCTCTGGTGCTTTGGTCATAGAACATATTTTTTTTTGAGAGATTTCTTACATATAACATGAATATCTAAACCCTGTTCCCGCGGTACCTAAATCCATCATGGTGGTGCCCCTTCTTCTTCTATTGAATTTGTTATATTTATTTGTCCCCTAGTTGTTTGTTGAGTTTCCAATGCTCAAGGAAGGTTCGACCTTCCATTTGGATTATTTCATCTTTGGCACAAACTTCTTTTGTGCCTCTGCCCTTAAACTTCGTTGGTGCTTACGCTTGGGTAATTTGTGTGCTGGTATGTGCTTGACATGAGGAAAATTTTCGTGCTTGCACTACTATTGTGGAAAGGAGTTGGCCTTGGTGCTTATGCTAGGATTGTGTTTGTTTGTGTCTTTAATTGTGGACTCAAAGTTTGGTGCTTGCGCTTGGGTAACTTGTGTGCTGGTATGTGCTTAACATGCAGAAAAGTTTGGTGCTTGCACTGGTATTGTGGAAAGGAGTCGGCCTTGGCGCTTACGCTAGGATTGTGTTTGTTTGTGTCTTGAATTGTGGACTCAAAGTTTGGTGCTTGTGTTTGGGTAACTTGTGTGCTGGTATTTTCTTGACATGCAGAAAATTTTGGTGCTTGCGCTAGTATTGTGGAAAGGAGACGGCCTTGGCGCTTACGCTGGGATTGTGTTTGTTTGTGTCTTGAATTGTGGACTCAAAGTTTGGTGCTTGTGCTGGGCTATGTGTTGAGATGAGAGGAGTATGGATCTTGGCGCTTTGACGTGTTAAGGGTCGATTCCTTTAAGCAAAAAAAAAAAAAAATCACAGGAAAACTGATTGTATGACAAATTCTCATTGCGGCAGTTTCAGAGAGAGATTTTCTTTTACAAGTAGGGCCTATCGAGGATCTTAATGTGTTTTGTAAAGAATATTCATATAATTACAAGTATTTGAAGATTCATTTCTCCTAAGATGTTTGCTTTTCATGTATTTTGTCAGGGATTGAAATTTTTATTTTTTTTAGCCACGGTTGAGCTTTGTTAGGGTTTTTGCGCCTTTTGTCTCTTGAGAGATTTCTGAACAGTTATTTCTTATTGGGAACCTTTATATTTTCATTTGTAAAATAGGAATCGAGATGGCTTTTGAAAAACTTCCCTAATCTGGTAAAAGTTTGACAGCCATGAAAGTTTTGATGATTGTAAGTAACAATTCAAGTCTTTCGATATTTATGTAGATGCAAATAGACGATTTGGCCATATCTGTGCTTTGTTCGTTTTCTCTTGTTTGTGCCTATTTCCAAATTGTTTACTATTATGTATGCTACCTTGTAATGGTTTCCAACCTTTTGTTTCGTGGCTTCATTTGAAGAAGTTTTTATGAAATTTGTCAGTTTTCATATCTGCTAGGGGTTTCTGTGCATCTTCCCTCGTTTTTCTGTGAGATGTTCCCTTCCAAGTCTACAAAAAAATACACATACGCCATGATAAGGTATCAAATTGCTTCTGAAGCGTCACAGTTCACCTTCAATATATTATATTTCCCCCAGCCTTAGTTACAATGTAAGTTGAAAAAAATATGTACATTGACCCCAAATTATCCCAACCTGCTCCACCTCTATGATTTTGCTCTTCCCTTAGCAATGGGCCTGCACAGAGCCCTCTCATCTATTTTTGTCAAGATTTGAATATTTTATCTATTATTTAGTCTATCGAGTTTTTTCCAAGTAGCGATCTCTTAAAATTCATCTTCCCAAGTCCAAATCACAGGACTTTGGGATTACATTGGTTCTCATCAACCTCAATCATATGCACTTGATGATAAGGCACATGCTCTCTGTACTGCAAATTAGCTGCCTTGCCTTTGTTATTATTCCCATATTGATCTTCAACTAGATTTTAGATTTGTTAATGATCGATGATTAACTAGATCCTGAACTAACTTCCCCTCTCTTCTCTCAACTTGTTCAACTACGAGTTCATTGGATTCAACGGATTGTAGGTTAGGGGTTTAGGAGTAGATTGCAAAGTTAAGTGGGTGGTCAAGCCCAGGTTTCAGTTCTGAAACTGGGCTCTAATACCATGTGTAAGGTATCTGTCCCCACAGAGCCTTATAAAGCGCAGGTTAAAAATAGAGCGTAGATAAATGTTTTTCTGTACAATTTAATCTTCAGCATTTAACCATAATTTATTCAGCAGAAATTAAATGTATTAACAACATGAAAATAGATCACATAACCATCCCATAATCATGAAAATATATGAAAATACATACCTCTATCTGATGTTATTTCTCCAATCTCTGTTTGTCCCCGCTGCTGCTCTGCCCAAACTCCACCCAAACCCTACCCAAAACCAAATCTTTCCTCACTGCCAGCTAGGAACAGAGCCTATCTGGCTCCCTAGATCCAGGATTCCGTGAAGATTCTTGGCCCCCCGAGCCCAAAACTCCCAGCAACCTGGTGCACCCCTGTAATAGTCCACCCAAACTCCAAACTAGAAAAATATCCCCAACAGAAAAATACATTCCCTGCTCTCAAAATGATCCCTTTCCCCAAAATTCCAAAAGTCCTTCTCCTGAATGCCTCTGCCCCCTCATATTCCCCCTCCATTCACCGCCTCTTCCCTTCCTTCAATGCCACCCACCTTATCCCTCCATTTAATACCTTATCCCTCCATTCAATACTCTATCCCTCCATTCAATGCTTTATCCCTGCATACGTAAAGTTTTCTAACAATGAATTAAAGTTATTAAGTCTTTAATTTGTTACCCAACATTTAAATGTGTTAATTAATCAATTAATTAATTAATCAACATATTAATCAATGAATAAATAGTTAATTAATATTATTAATGAATAATCATTATTTAACTAATACACATTAGGACAGTTAATTATTTAATTAATTATACTTGATAAATCTTAAGCAATCATTTAGCTAGGGTTGTTACACTAAGAATGAATACCTATGAGCCTATGGTTGGGTGGAAATACAAACACCCACAATCTGTTGATTGACTATCAACTATAATAGATAAGTATTCCATAGACTCTCTCAACTTGAATTTAAATGTATGATTTGAATGTCTATGATTTAAAATTTACGTTTTATGATTATTTATAGAAATGCTTATGGTTATTTTGTGAACCGGTGTTTTTGAATGGTTGCTGGTTATCTCCACATAGCTGCAGAAGGACTAATAGACATGGATCTTCAAATAAACTTAGGAAATATTTCACGGTCGCTGCACAGGTCGAATAATAACATTTCCTGTATTAGAAGTTAAGTCGATGAATGGAAGACATGTCCTTCAAACAAATCGACCAAGAGACCATAGACTCATGCCCACGACGTTAACCAATTATTGGACAATAACTGTGACTGTAGCCTTTGGAATGTGATTAAGTCTGATATGAATAAGACCATGGAACCCTTTTCTAAGTATGAGAGGATCTAAGATCTTATTGGCTTCGAGTCCCTGGGAGTTCGGAACTCCGAGATGTTATAACTTCACAACCACCAAAACCTATGAATGTCGGAGTTGTGAAGTATTGTGGACCGTCGATCTTCAGATCCTTCGTGATCCATATTAGTCATTCATTTGTGGGGATGTGTGTATCACATCGCAAGTGCATGGGGGTTCACATGTCAAGTGACGATGATGCGATGTGTGTTAGCTTTGTGGAAGAGCAAAGAGATTTTGATGACCTGAGGCATGTGCCAATTATCTTTCCAACAAGTTTCGGGTTGAGAGGTGTCCCTCTAAGAGTGACTTAATATCAATACCAAGGGACCCCTGAGATAGAGTTGCGAGTTGTTTATCTGAGGAATTCATGGAGAACCCCTCCCAACCATCTGATCCACCAGTGGAAGTATTCACGTGTAGAACTTCAGTGAAGTCCTACTCTGGGAGAAAAGGACTATTGAGTGGGTAGAAATCTCAAACGCTGAAGTTATGAATCGATGAGAGACGTCGATCTGATGATCATTCAAGATCCCCTCTGACCATTAGATATATACCATGGTCAGCTTGATGTTGACCACTTCGAGAGTAAGGAGGAAGACACACCACAAATTCCCTGAATGTCGAAGTTACGAAGTAACCGAGGCCATCGATCTATGGGTTACATGGACACACCTTGACTGTGAGATTGAAGGGTTTGGAATGATATTAGTTTGGAGTTATCTGTCCTAGTGACATCATCCAGGGTGATGTGAATCCATGACTGACGTGCCACGTGTCACCTGGAATCATATGTCTAGTAAACCCTATGTGCCCATTAACATGTGACACATGTCACCCCCTAAAGGGGCCATGTGCCATCTCTACCTTTTCACTTATCACACCCGACACTTACTATTTGGTCCAATTGGTGGGAGAAGTATGCGGGACCCACCTGTATTTACCTCTGCATCTAGTATGTCACCCCGTGTGAGGGTGGACCCTTCGAGAGTCTGCGACTCCAGGGTCTTGGGATGTAGCATCATGGGTAATTTGAAAGTCCCAAAGGTCGGAGCCAGTGGAGATATTCCAAGACTCCGAAGAACATGCGTATAGTAAGAAAAAGGGATGTTCAACGTTGAAGTGTCAAATGCCAAATTCTCCTACAGCCTATGTGTTATATGAGGATTAAGTCTGACTGTTGGATTGGACAGTGGATAGACCTTCCATGCATGAGGTAGGAACCTGAGTATGATACTAATGAGGTGGAGCCACGTGGCCCTCAACTAATGATGCCCGAATAAGTTTGGGAGGCCATAACTTACAAATAACAGGTCGGATTAGAGCTTGGTAACATTTGTTAGAAAGCCATGGTCAATTTGAAGGAGGAAGATGTTGAAGAGATGGTTAGAGATGATTAGAGTAAGAAAAATATTGATTCCCCATCCCTAGAAAGGGTACTCAAGGGTCGGGTGTTTTACAAATTGGTATTAGAGTGGGAAACAACACTTTGTCTTCTTGGGATCACGAGAGAATTAAGTGAGTATATTTTATTTCTTAGAAAATTTTAGGGGAGAGGACACCCTGCCCTACCTTATCTAGAAAAGGATGATTCAAACACAGGATTGGATGGTTTGGGGAACAGTCACGATATTAGTTTACCGAGGATAAGATGAGCATGTTGAGAGTATTACTGTCGTACAAAACTTATATGCATAAGTTCTGTGAGGAGAAGGGTGTAGATTAAACTTTAGTTGGGATGTTACACAACAATATTGAATCACACTATACTGTGGTACAAGAATCATATCATTTCTTTCGGGAAATGATAGCTAGTCCTCCAAAAGTGGGACTATGCCAAGGGGTATAATGCTTGGTGAATGAAGATATGCTGAAATGCATATCACAAATATAGAGCATGCATATGAAATGCATATATACTTATTATAGGCTATCATTGAGTGACAAATATAGTGATGTCATAGATCATATGGTTAGTGATGATATGACTATGGAAGCATAAGTAAAAGGTTGATGATGTTGAGTACATAATGCCTTATGAGGATAAGGTGGGAGGAATTAATGAAATGTTGATTATGGATGTGGAAGATGAAGTGTTGGGACACTTCTAGATGACCATTGGTCAATTTGGCATCCAAAGGTGGATGGTATCCATACATATATGCTTTGGTATACTCAAATATCCATAAGAGGGAGTTTAGGAAAATATTCTCCTGTAGAGATCCGTTGACCAAGAGTGAACTAAGGCATGAATAAGAGACTAGAAATGGTTATCCTACTGCCTTGAGTGATGCAAAAAATACCCATCCGAATTCTAAATTATGGGAGGTTTTATAGTAGAAAGGGAAAATATGACCCTCATTGGTTGTTTCCATGAATAAAGGGAAACATCAGTATGAATTATGACTATGAGAGTCGTCATATGATTGACTATAACCTCTCGCTAAAGAACACTAAAATTAAAAACAAAAATATCAATGTGAATGGATGAGGTAGAGAGGTGCAAGCGATGCACCTACATATATACAAATATATGTATACATGCTTAAAAGAATAATACGACTGCAATATCTCAGCTGAGAGGGAAGCTCTGTATTGAGTGTCTCTATGAGACTTGTCATAAGAATGATTGGAAGATCCTTGGGAGAAAGATCTGGAAGTTTGATATGTCCATGTGTATGAGTGACAAGGAAAAGGTGCATGCAATGAGCTTGCATGATGAATGTTTAGTTGTGTTCATTTTTTCTTGAGTGGATGGATTTAATGCATCGTAAGGTTTCTTGATATAAGGAATGATATTAAGATAGAATAGATATGAATCAATGATTTTAAACATACAAATTATGCACACGTATGATGTATGAGTGAAATGTAAGGCAAGAATTTTACTTTCCAATATTGAATGGATACCATGGATGCATGGTTGAATCGATTTTGAAGAGTCGTGAAGGTTTTGTTTTGAATAATAGCTTAAGGGGAATGTGTTCTATTCCATTAGGAAAGGCTATTATAAATAGATGAAAGAGTAAATAAGCAAGAATGCTCTATTTTCACGATAAAAGGCAACATGATTATGCCTTTGAGGACCACATAAGAACAATTGTGATCAATCACGAGTTAAATTATTTTAATGTAAAGATGTATGTGAGCTGAAAAATATACCTATGGTAGAAACATATAGGTTTATGATTCTGCATGTGGTTAAGTGCATCATGGATGTAAGTTAACCAAACAAGTAATATGTGTGGATAAATAATTTGGATGCATAACAAAGATGCATGTTCATATTCCTTATGGAATATTTAGTAAACACCTGAAGCTAACACAATATTGAGGCCATCAAAGATAGTGATGGATATGCAATAAGGAAGTTGCATGCTGAAGGAGTTCCCTGTGAAGGAACTGTGTAAAGGCTATTTCAGGAGAGCATAGTCACAACCTTAATGATTACTGGAAATTGGGCAATGGGTTGCAAGCATATATATATATA
>JASDQU010737364.1:83005-102120 GCA_032191745.1 Picea mariana | reverse complement strand
CGGCACATTTGGATTAATATCCTTAAGATATCACTGCACAGAAAAGCAGGGCATTCAAGCTTCGTTCTCGTAGGTCCGGAGAGCCGGACAGAGAGAATGTCAGCTAGGCTCCTGGCCGACTGCTCAGGCAGAGACTATCTTAACAATATTAATCAGAAAAGAAGAAAAGTTTATTGATCAACTTAGAAATGAATGAATAAATGAGGCCAAGACGATATTGGGGGGTTGGCTAGGCCAAGCTCACTCCCAAGGTGTCGGCAATACAAAAAGCTTTACAAAAATACAAGAAAAACTTACAAAATATGCAAATGTACTAGAGAAAATGCTAGAAATTCGTTACCCAAGTGACGTATGTCTTGGCTGAAGCTTATGGACGAATTTGAGCAGAGTCTCCCCTTGTTGCTGGTAAGTTTTTGCAGAAACCAGCAAGCAAAAGCTTGCTGGAAATGCTGAAAAAACACCACAAAAGTTAGAGGAAATTTTCTGCCTTACCACAGAAAATTTCCACACAAAAATCTGCTATAAAAGTGATGAAATATTGACCTATCTAAGAGATGTAAAGTGCTGAAATCAAGCTGAAACGTATGCAGAAGCAAAATGGATAATATGAAAGCTAGAAGTGTAAGAGAGGGGCAAGGGAAGACTCCTCTTCGAATCTTTCCCAATGATCCTCTTGAGATAACCTGCAAAACTTAGCAAATGATGTGAGCAATGGAATAAACAGTGATATTGAAACTAACTTAGAGCGAAGTAATTGCAAACCCTAAGCTACCCAACATACACATAGAATAACCAGAATAATCAAAGCTATTCCACCCAAGAAGAATAATCAAACTCAAGATCTACTACCAATGATCACATAAACCAACTAAGATACAGTATCACCTCAAATGTAGAAGAAATCTAGAGTAATCAAAGACTTCCTCATAATCCTCCAAAGCTTTTCTTCTATTAATCCAAAAAAAACAAGAGAATAGTGAGTGGGTGGCTTGATGGCAAAAGCAAGAGAAGTGAGGTGAAATTCCAGCAGCATAACAGTAGCTCAAAGAATGGTGAAGAAATGAGGAGGGTAGGGGTCTTACTTATACCTCTAGAGGCAAAGTGAGGGTAGCTAGATGAAACCCAAGTGTCACATCTAGAGAGAGAGAGGGAATCTCAAGGAGAGGGCGCCCTCTCTAGGTTTAGGGTTTTGGATTGCTTAGTTGGCAAGGAGAGAGGCTAGAAAGAGAGCTAGGGGGGGCGCACCTCTCATGAGAGGGCCCCACAAGGCAAGCCAAAGGTCAAACGTGTGAGTTGGCAATGGGAGGGCGTGAGTTCTAGAAGGAGGGCACAACTTCTAGAAGGAGGGCGCCACATATGCACGTGGGCCATGGGAAGAGTGCAATGATAGGTCAAGGGGGGCGCACCTCTCATGAGAGGGGCCCACGAAATACACCAAGGCTCAAACCTTTGGTTAATTAGGAGAGGGGGCGTGAGTTTTAGTAAGGAAGTGCGCCCCACATGCTAGAGAGCGGGACGTGGGGTCTACTCCATGATGATGTGTAAGCTTAGGAAGGGCGCACCTCACTTATGAGGGGCCCACAACAAGTCTTAGGTGGAAATTCTAAGTTTTAAGTGGGTTTTACTAAAGTTTGGGTTAAGGGGGGTCGTTTTTCCCCTTAGGGCAAGGGAAAAAAGGGTGTAAATGGAAGTTAAGTGGGTAGATTAAGGTTCTAAGTGGTTAGGATGGGTTTGGGTAGGTTAGGGGGGTCTAACTTGCTCATTGCCACCTTACCACTAACTCACTAACTCAAAAATTACAATGATTTGACATTTTTTGACCTTAGCAATTAAAATTGCTGTTTTTTGACTGACTCTGACTCTGAGTGGACTTAGACACATCAAAACTCGTCCAACTGAGCTGAAACTTGGCCTAAGGGTGTAGGGGGTGCCGTTCCATTTCTTTTGAGCACAAATACCCCTATCAAAATCCCAAAGGCTAAGTTTTTACAATGTTTAGCTCAAAAATTAATTAATTAATTAAAAAAAACCTATCTTGACTCGACGAAATTCTGCGAAACTTTAGACACTGTCTAGCATGGTCATTTACATCAATCCTAAGCAAAGGTTACTAAAAGACGAAACCATTAAGATGCCGTTCACCACTTTGGAGGAAATTATTGCATGTGAGGAGGAAAAAACTCAAGGGAAGTCAACCAGGCCCAGAAGCCCGGCTAACAACCTGAGGATAAAAAACCCTCGGTGAAAGGAACTCCCTTAATGGAAACATCCCAAAGTACCTGACCTAACTATGACTCATGCAGACTTATTACACTATTAACCCACGCAGGGGTGCGGAAATTTCGTTTACAAAATTTTAGTGCTGGGGCATCAAAAGCCCAAGTAGAACCAATACATGTCTGGAACATAGATAAATACTTCATGGTACATGAGTTGACCCCTAGCTGAATAGGCGGTCAACAAGTTATTTATGGGTGATCCATGTAGAAGTGAAATTTTTGTTTATGAGGTTGTACATTCTAGAGTTCATTGTCTTATTTATTCTTATGATTATTGTTAGAGACCAATAAGAACATTGCTGATATTTGAATAATGAATAAGATGAGATGATGTCCAATTACACGAGTATACATAATATTTATACACACGAGGAGGGAGAGCATGAACAATGTTGTACTCTTCATTAGATAATCACAAATTAAGGTATATTACAAGCCTCTCCCCTTTAAAAACACTTTTCCCTCAAAGCACTGGAAGTGGGGATAGTTATTTTGTAATGCCTCATTTTTCCCTGAAGCTTCATCAATCAATATTATTTCTTATTGTAGAGGTATTTTGTTATTTGTACTAATCTCAAATATTTTGTATCCATCAATAGAATTCCTTTAGGCTCAAGGATGAGTTCACCTTCTTTATCAATAATTGCTAACTTTGTTTGTATTGGACATCAATTACCCAATTTCTTCTTTGAGGATGGCATGTGGAAGGTGTCATGGACTTGACTCTTCTTTTGAAGGTTCAAAGCATAAGAAACCTTGCTTTTTTCTTTCTGACCCTGGTAGGGTCAATAACTTTAGGGTGCTAACTTGTTCTTTCTACCTTGCATAAGGGACAATTCTTATAATGTTGAAGGCATGCAAAGATCCAATCCCCTTCTTGAAACTTACATTTGGATTGGTTACAATCAATTTCTCGTTTGATCCATTTTTGAGTATATCCAAATTTTCCTTCAATATGTGGATAATCTTCTAGGATTCTTTAAAATAATCTCTGATAGGAATTCTTTGAATTACCTTCATTGTTGCTTGTAGCTTGTTATTACACAAACCCTCACTTCTTGAGATAAAGTCCTAAAGCTCAAGAAAGGATTTGGTGTAACTAAGAGGGAGGCCATTGTCGCCTCACCAACCCTCTTCTTCACTTTAGGTGGGCTTTCCTTTTGGCTCAAGGGGGGCTTCCCAAGGATAGGATTGCTAGAATTTATGCTATAAGGTCCAACGTGAAATGAAGAGAAGTTCTAGCAAAACCATTTTTAGGAATTGAGAAAATAAAGTGGATGGAAGGACTAGAGACTAGTGTCTTTCCATTGGCCAATAGGGTCAAGACAAGGTTCAATAGAAGAACGTCTTATTAAGGATAAGAAGAATAATATGGTTGTAAGGCACAAACTGTATTAGCTCTTTAATTGTTATCCCAAACTTCAGAAATTTATCACGGGAGACCTCTAGCATAGATAAACTCTGGTGGCTATGAAATTGCACCTATTAGGAATGGATTACAAGTGCATACAACCTAATACAATGAAACATGCATCAATAGAGAACATCCCAATGATAGATACAATAGAAGAGGAGTGATCTTACCCCATTCAGTGTTTCATAACCATGAAAAGAAGATTTCATCCACATGAGATAGCATAAAGATTAGAAGACTTACATATCCATTAAGCAATTTCCTTATCCTCCAAATACATCCATCATATATTCAACTAAGCTCCAAGGGATTTCTCCCCCAATCCAACCATGAGAAAGAATGAAGAAATCAAACCCTTATATAGGTTTGATCTCCATATTATTTATAAGAAAATATGAATTGTTTTCCTAGATCCACTAATCTCTCCAAGGACTAATCAATGTTGTATATGTCGTCTCAGGAAAAGTATCGACGAGGGTCTGGAATGTAACTTCTCTGTGACATCGGCGGAAAATATTGGAATATCTCGGGAAATGTCACAAGACCACAAAAAAATACATAAACACTCATTTTTTTCAATATTTTAAACATGTAAAGCAACAACAACATCAAATAAACACATTGCTACATAAATATGAAAATACAACCAATAAATAAGATGCATAAGATGTCAAGTGGTCACATATCGTTACTCAACTGAAAATTCTGAAACATGTTCCTGATAGGATGATAGTAGATACAAAATCACATCAAATGATCAAAATAAATGTATCTCATGAGATGAATCATCATGAGGCATCTAGATACTAAATAGTACATGATAAAATGAAAATGATAAATCATAGGAATCCAAATCATTGATTCCCTCTAGGCCGTGCCGCTCTAGCCCTTTTACGGGTAAAGGGCACCACTTTTTCTCTGGAAGCAGTAGGTGGTCGTGGAGGTACTTCAGATGAGCTTGGAGTGGAAGCTCCAACTGCTCTAGATGCTCCATCTAAGGTGGTAAGTGATGGGGACGAGGTGGAAGGAAAAGTGTGTTGCCTCCTCCCAGTCTCAACGGACCCAAGTCCAACTCCAGGTATGGCTCTCTGTGGAGGTGGTGGTGGCATTGGATCCACTGTAAGTCCAATCTCCTCCTCAGCCTCTGTATCCACTAGAAGTGGAACATCCTCCTCCTCCTCCCCCTCCTCTGTTATTGCCTCCTCCCTCAAATCATCTGCATCCTCCTCCAACCACTCGGGTGCCGCCTCCCTCAAATCATCTGCATCCTCCTCCAACCACTCGGGTGCCTCCTCCATCTCAAGCTCCTGAATCTCCACCCTCCATTGACTAGTGGTGTCAATGTTATCCCAATGGAATGGCCTCTATGTCGGGTTCTTTGTCATGTTTCTTCACCCACAACCTTAGATTGTAGTAGACATATACCAAGTCATTAAGGCGTTGGGTACCTAACCTATATGAACATTGAGAGCTATAGTTAGTCATGGTAAATACTAAATAGTAAATACTAAATTGTAAAAATTAAAATTAAAAAAAATATAAACAATTTAAATTTTGATTGTTGCACTTTTTAACATTTCTAACCCGTTGCGCTTCTTGGAGTGTATCTTTTCAAAGACACTCCAATTGCGCTCACACCCCGAAGAACTGCAAGTTTGACTAAGCACTCGAACGAAGAGAGTGCATCTTGGAACAAAAAGATGCCACTGGTTCACCTTTCTCCATCTTCAAATACTAAAGCTTGTGCTTAAGTGTCCTCTGACTTGGTGCCTTTTTTCTCATACAAATTTACCAAGGTATCCATACATTCCTTGGCAATCATTAACGAAGTCATTGCTGACATTATATTGTCTTTGACTGAGTCAGATAATTCGCTTGGCCTTTGCTTGATTCTTCCTGAAGGCCGTTCTTCCTGCATTAGAGGCGTGTTCCTCCATCACTGAGGTCACATACTGCTCAAGATCATGCTCCTGCAAGATATTCATTATCCTCAGCTTCCACACATTGAGGTTGGAAGCTCCTTCAAGCCTATCCTCGGCCTTGAGAGAAATGGAGGATGCCATGGAACTCACGCTGGAAATTGATCAAGATCTCTTGGATCTGTGTGTACCTTGTTCCTTCACTTCAACAAGCTCTTTCACACCCTTAGCTCTAATACCATGTTAAATTATCGAGCTTGATTTAATATGCGGATTATTTCTTTAATTTCTTCAACACTTTGATTCCAGCTTAATACATTTGAATAACAATAACCATGTAGATCCACAAGCATGCACATCAACAACAAATATACCCTGGGGAAACCCTATATAGGGAAAAAAACCCCAGCAAACAATCTTCCTTTATTGCAAATAATATGTAAGATCATATACAATAAGCCACCATGAAAATACCTGACTGTATGACCAACAAACAATGGAAAAGCTTTGCTATCCTTTACTGTTGTTATAAACCAGCACTAATACAAAACTTTGTTGTCCTTTTAATGTTGTTATAGACCTGACTGTGTGACTAGCAAACAACAAAACAATTTGCTGTCCTTTACTCACTGTGTAGACAACAGTGCTAGACTCATAGGTTGCCCTCTCTTGTTCACCTGTAAACAGTCTCCTTCCCTTCACTCCTGTGCTGCATTACAAGTGAATGAGGAAGAGGGTCAAACTCTGTATATAAAATCCCAGGAGAGTGAACTCGAATTAGGAAGAGAGTGCATGTGTTTACAACTTGCCTTTTGACATAGCTCAACTCAAATTGTAACTTTACTTGTGACTAGACTTTGCATGATAACTCACCCTTGAGACATGGCTTTGCATGGCATGACAACTCGACATGCAACATGCAACATGACATGCAACTCAACATGCAACATGCAACATGACATGCAACTCGACATTTACAACTTGAGTTAGGCAACTCGACATTTAAAACTTGAGTTAGGCAACTTGAATTCAAACATTCAACTTGACTTTCTTTTCATGGTGGATAAGGTTAAATGTGCCAACGCACTAGATCAATACATTTACATTATTTGCATAAGGAAGATTGTTTGTTTCTAGCTCTCATAGGAATTGTACATTCAACCTAACTTTTGCTAGATGCCTTGACTTTTGGTCATGGCTCACAAGGCTTGACTAGGCTCACAGAGGTTGTACGTCCCCTTGACTTTTGCACTAGTTTGTCTATGCTCACAGAGGTTGTATGTTCCCCCTGACTTTTGCACTGGACTGTCTATGCTCACAGAGGTTGTACATTCCCCTTGAATTTTGCATTAGACTTACATCTTGACTTTTATCTTAGACTTACAAGGCTTCTTCCTTTGCCTTGGCTAGACTCACAAGATCATATAGCATCTCGATCGTCCAGAATTTTGGTTTGACTCACAGAGGTTGTACGTTCCCCCTAGCTTTTGTCAATACCTCACAAGATTGGTTGATTCTCCAAATCTCCTTGGCTAGCCTCAGGGTGGTCCACATGGCCTCTCATTGGAGAATGACTGTCGATGCTGCCAAATTTAACAGATATAGGTCATTGACATTTTTCTAACTGACATAATATTGTTGACAAGGATTCTTACTAATTCTTCAGTCCATGTCATTCCTACCAGTGTTACCAACATCGTGTCGGTGAAAAAATCGCCAAGGGTCTGAAAACGAAAATATCGACAACATCGGGGAAAATATCGTAAAATATTGGAAAATGTCGTAAGAATGAAAAATATAAAAATAATCATTTTTTTTTTAAATTTTTTTAAATATCTAAAGCATTAACAATATCAAATAAATGTCTTTCCACATAAATATGAAAAGAGAACTGATATATAAGATGTGTAAGATGTCTAGTAAACTCGAATACATCACAGATCAACACTGAATCATGTCCCAAGTCTAAAGCCTCAAAACATCATAAAAAAATATAATCAATGTATCTTATCATCATGAGTCATCTACAATGAAATTAGATAAATAAACTAACAATTCCTTCTGCCCCTTTTGCGGGCAAAGGTGATGGCTCTAGAAATGGCTTTTCCTTTAGAGGAAGAAGGCCCTGGGGCTGGCATTGGACTATGATGTCCTATAGAAGTAAGAGCTAGACTCTAGTGTCCTCTACTGGTGCCACTGCCAAGTTTAACTCCCTTTGTTGGAGTCCAGGAAGATGGTGGCATTGGTACACTCTTAGTGTCAATAGTCACCTCCTCTAAAGGTGTCTGCTGACTTTGCTCTGGAACATCCTCCTCCTCTACCTCTCTCTCCTCTGCTACTGCCCCCTCAACCTCCTCCTGTAATCAATCAAGCATTGATTCCATGATAGGCGTCTCAGTCTCAACCCTCCATGCAGAAGTGGTGTCAATCCCATCCAACGAAATGGAATCCACATCAGGTGTTTTCTAAATCTACCTCACCCATAATTGGAGATTGTAGTAGACATATACAATGTCATTGAGGCGTCGAGATTGCAACCTTTATGAGTATAAATTAATAATTATAATACATAATCTAGACTCTAGAGGGTGACGTGGCATACAATAATAAATTGTAGTTTATAATGAATTAAAAATTTAATTTGAAAATTTCTAACTTGTTGCACTTCTTGGTGTGTATTTTCTCAAATGCACTCCAGTTCTGCTCACATCCTAGAGCTACAGGTTTGGCTAAGCACCCGAATGGCAAGCTTTTGTGGATTGGGTACTCTTGCACCATAGCTTGTCCACCAAGCATCTACAATAAATAAGAGAAACATAATAAAAGACGTTGAAATTTGAAAGTTAAATGTTGAAACAAAGTAAGAACTAAGAAGAGACATCGAAATTTGAAATTTAATGAAGCTTCCCTGGCATTTTGGTGTTCCTATCATGAATAGCCATGTCAACGCCAAAAGTCCCAAGAGACATCCTATATATTTCCATTTCTTTGGAAATCTCCGCACGTTCTTGCCAACTTGGCACCATCCTCTAACATGTGAGGAACCCATCCATAACCTAGACATCAAATCTAAAACCACATGAGTAAGAGAATGCGGGGTTGAGATAGATCCTTGCATCATGAATCGGGCAATGAAGTGTATTATTCCATCGCTCATCAATCACTCCATATCTGAGTCGTTTCTCAAATCCATCATCTCCCTTGTCATCAAAATAGGCACAGATGGCTTCTTTGGCCCTATCCATGGCCTCATACAAGTAGCCCATTACGGGCTTGTCTCCATCAACCAACTGAAGGACCTTTACCAAAGGTTCGCTAATGGCAATCACCTCCTCTACTCCCACCCAGAAGCTCTCCTGGTGTGACACTAGCCTGCATATGGCCTCCCCCTCTGGTTTACAACTAAATGATAAACCATGCCACTCATCTGAAAGAAACATTCTCTTCACCTCCCACATAAAATCCAAGAGAGATTGAAGAGATATGAAGCTAGTGGCAAAGCGTGTGATTGTAGGACTCACCAACTCCCTGTTATTTGTGAATCTTCTCATCAAGCTAGGCACAAATGCATGATTATATATGAATTTTTCGATGCTCCTAGCTGATTCAATAATATCTCTGATACAAGGAATTTTTCCCATATCCTCTAAAATCAAATCTATACAGTGTGCAACACAAGGAGTCCAAAAAAAGGTAGAATACCTCTGCATAAGCAACCTTCCTGCAACAACATAGTTAACAATGTTGTCCATTATGACTTGGACAACATGTTGTGGACCCACCTCCCGAATAAACTCGTCCAACAAGTCACATAATAATAATGCATCTTTAACATGTGCAGATGCATCAACAGTTTTAACAAATATTGTCCCCTTGGGACAATTAACCAAGAAGTTAAAAAGTGTCTTTCCCTTCTAGTCCGTCCAACCATCTGACATGACGGTGCATTCAATGATTTCCCATGATGCCTTAAGCTCCTCCAATACACTAGCACAATCGACCTTTTGATTTTGAAGGATAGGCCCTCTCAACTCCTCATAGGTAGGGGCCTTGTATGTTAGCTTTTTAGCTCGGGAGGTACTCCACATGTTTTGTCTTGTATGCAGATGTAACCTTATGTTTACACTACTAGGCACTTGACTTTGTAATGGGTTTTTATAAAGTTGTAAAGTTGTTCTTTTATTAAAGTGACTTTTTAATAAAGTGTACCTTCTAATTTTAAAGTGACTTTATTTCATAAAGTGTACTTATGTTATAAAGTGAAATTACTTTAATATTTTAAGTGATTCATTTTGAAGGGAAGAAATTACTTTAATATTTTAAGTGATTCATTTTGAAGGGAATGAATCATGACCCTTGATCTTGCAAAAGGCAAGATTAGATCTTGGCCTTTGGATTTAGGGTTGGAAGGTGAAAAGACACTTGGGAGGTAAAAGGCCATTTTCAGATTTATAAAAGAATGCATTGGGTAGTGTGCAAGACACAAGAGAAGGAGATTGAGAGAGCTTTTCCGAGAGAGGAAAGTGGGCAGCTTAGAGGGCACATTTCCCAAGACAAAGTGGGCACAAATCCCAAGGGAAAATTTATGTGTGTACTGATATCATTTGTTGTTGTTGGAGGTCGTACTGTATGGATCCGTACAGTCCGTACAACAAGGAAAGAGGGAACGATTTTCGAGGAAGCTTGTTGGCACAAAAATTGAGGTTGTTTGGAGTGTTTTCTTGTTGCAGTTGGGCCGTACTGATCAGGTCGTATAGCAGACTGTGGGCATGTTTTTCAAGGCACTGTTTTCTAGGTGGGTTGTACAACTGTACRGATTTGGCATGTTTTTCAAGGTAAAATTTGTGGGGGACAGTTTTGGTGCTGTGAGGTATTTTCTCTTAGCTGGAAATTGTGAGTTTGTTGCTGATATGTACTTTCCTGAAGCTGAATAATAAAATCTCTCTCTCTCGTTGGGTTTCTCCACATTGGGGTTTTCCCTGGCATTTGCCTAAATTTCTGAGTTATTCATGGGTGATTGAATGTTGTTCATTGTGTTTATTTCCGCTGCATATTTTCTTAGCAATTTGTATTTCTGCTTATGGAAATTTCTGAATGTGGGTTTGAGACATTTCAAAGTTCATGCAAAACAATTATCTCTAGGTTGCTAAGTGTATGACAAAATTGTTAGCTTGTTGATTTTGTCATTAAATTAACATGGTATCAGAGCTTTGTCTCTGAGTGACAGTGAACAGTGAGATTTTTGGGCAAGGTTGAAGAGGGAAAATTTGTGATTGTTTTCCTTGAGCTGTGACAGGGAATATGGTTGCATGTATTAGATTTGAGGATCGGTTGGATGGCATTTCCAACTATTTGCAGTGGAAGGTTCGGATGTTAGTTGTTCTCAAGGAGAACAAGATTTGGAACTATGTCAGTTCTATTGTTGTGGTTCCCGTAGCAGATCCTGTTGCTTTGGATTTGCATGAGGTCAAGGAGGCCAAGGCTCAGAGGATTATTCTAGATGGGGTGAAGGATCACCTTATTCCTCACTTGGCTGAGAAGAAGACAACCAAGGAGATGTGGGATGCACTTAAGAACTTATTTGAGGCGAAGAATGAGAACCGGAAGATGGCCTTGAAGGCTAAGCTGCATGATACCAAAATGGGGAAGGAGGAGAACGTTTCTTCTTATCTTACCCGGGTAGCTCAAGTGAAAGATAAGCTGGTTGTTGTTGGAGAGGTCATATCGGATTCAGAGTTGGTGAGGATAGCCTTGAAAGGCTTCACCAAAGAATGGGAAGTCTTCTTGAAGTGTGTAGTGGGCCATGAGCATCTTCCAGATTGGAGCAGACTGTGGGACAATTTCACTTAGGAGGAGATCCAGGAAGGATCTCAGAGCTGTGGACAGAAGATAGATGGAGCCGATGAGAATGTTGCTCTTACTGCAAAAGAGCAAGAAGAAAGGAAGTTCCGGGAGGGACTTGAGTAAAGTCAGATGTTACTGTTGTAACCAGTTGGGGAACCTTGCTTCTCATTGTCCTGAGAGGAAGAAGAAGAAGAAGGAACCGGAGGGGCCTGAGATAGTTGCTACAACATTCATGGAGGACTTTGCTTCCAAGTATGACATGGAATTTTCTTTGGTTACCCTAGTTTCCAGTGTCGGTAGCGGAGGATTTGGGGGTGATATCAGATGTATTGTGGATAGTGGAGCCTCTTGCCACATGACAGGAATCTGACGAGTATTCCTAATTATCATAGAGACAGGTCCTGACCGACAGGTGGTAAATGAAGGTGGTATGGCAGGAGTTGTACGTGGAGTTGGAAGGGTTAGATTCCGACTCGAGTATGGAGGATTCTTGGAGCTTGATGGAGTTCTCTTTGTTCCAGGGTTGAGGGTTAACTTGCTCTCAGTCTCAGCCTTGGAGGATGTAGGATATTGTACATTTTTCAAGAGGGAACATGTCTTTATCTACATGGAGGGAGTGGACCCTGTGGAACTGCAGCTGATCGGTGATTGGGTGAACAGGTTGTATATGTTGCGAGAACAACCTTCAGTGTATGATTCAGCGTCGGATGAGGAGCATGAGGAGGCTCCTGAGATTGCGGTGGTACCAAGGGTTCAGTCTTGCATTCCGAGAGAAGAGAGCGAGTCTCTTCTGAGAACTGCCAGGAGGCTTAGCCAATGTGGTCGAGCCAATGCTCAAGATGGAGTGGATTCTCCAAGGAGCTCAGGGTTCTGGGTAGCTGCCAGGAGAAGATCTTCTAGTTCGAGTTCTGTGCAGGTGTTGAGGATAACTCCAGGTTCAAAGGGAGCTCCTACAGAGTACAGTGTGATGGGACCAGATGATGGAGATGGCAGCGAGTACATCTCGAAAGATGGCCTCGGGAGATATAACCTCATGTTTGATATAACCTCATGTTTTAGTTCGGGAGGTACTCTTCATGTTTTGTCTTGTATGCGGATGTAACCTTATGTTTACACTACTAGGAACTTAACTTTGTAATGGGTTTTTATAAAGTTGTAAAGTGGTTCTTTTATTAAATTGACTTTTTAAGAAAGTGTACCTTCTAATTTTAAAGTGTCTTTATTTCATAAAGTGCACTTATGTAATAAAGTGAAATTACTTTAATATTTTAAGTGATTCATTTTGGAGGGAATGAATCATGACCCTTGATCTTGCAAAAGGAAAGATTAGATCTTAGCCTTTGGATTTAAGGTTGGAAGGTGAAAAGACACTTGGGAGGTAAAAGGTCATTTTCAGATGTATAAAAGAATACATTGGGTAGTGTGCAAGACACAAGAGAAGAAGATTGAAGGAGATTTTTCGAGAGAGCTTGAGAGAGGAAAGTGGGCAACTTAGAGGCCAAATTTCCCCATAAAAAGTGGGCACAAATCCCAAGGGAAAAATTCTGTGTATGCTGATATCATTTGTTGTTGTTGGAGGTCGTACTATACAGATCCGTGCAATCCATACAGCAAGGAAAAATGGCATGATTTTCGAGGCATCTTGTTGACACAAAAATCGAGGTTGTTTGGAGTGTTTTCTTGTTGCCGCTGGGTCGTACAATAAACTGTGGGCATGCTTTTCAAGGCATTGTTTTCTGAGTGGGTCGTACAGCTGTACGAATTTGGCATGTTTTTCAAGGCGGAATTTGTGGGGGACAGTTTTGGTGCTGTGAGGTATTTTCTCTTGGCTGGAAATTGTGAGTTTACTGTTGATATGTACTTTCTTGAAGCTGAATAATAAAATCTCTCTCTCTCTCTCATTGGGTTTCCCCACATTGGGGTTTTCCCTGGCATTTGCCTAAATTTTTGAGTTATTCATGGGTGATTGAATGTTGTTCATTGTGTTTATTTCCGTTGCATATTTTCTTAGCAATGTGTATTTCTTCTTATGGAAATTTCTGAATGTGGGTTTGAGACATTTCAGAATTCATGCAAAACAATTATCTCTAGGTTGCTAAGTGTATGACAGAATTGTTAGCTTGCTAATTTTTTCATTAAATTAACATTGTACCCCAGGGCAACAATAACAACTGCATCAAACACTGGCTGATAGAATGGGTTGTTCTTGGCAATGTTGAAAGGAATGTCACTCCATAAGAAACACTTACCCACAAGCTTATTAACCTCTTGCTTCTCCTTTATTTTTACAATTGACCTGATAGAAGGTTGTGCACTAGGTGTGGTTCTAGGAACAAAAAAAGATGAGGTAGAAGGTGAGGCAGATGAGGTCGAATAAATAGTGTCACTTTTAGTTCCTCCCTCGGATCTTCCACCTACTCCCCTTCCAAACTAAGCTTTCATAGCTTCCCTATGTTCTCTGGCTATACCCATATCATCAAGTGCTTTGTTGGCAATATGCATGGTTTTCGGGGTTGACTTCGGGAAAWTACCCACTTCATGTCCCAAAATTTTTGCAAGGTGGTATTTCAGCTGGCAGATTCTCCCCATCATTTTCAACCCACACAACTTGCAATACAATGTTTTTCTATTAACCCCCCCCCCCCCTCGGGTTCACCATATTCCCACATAGCATCCAATTTTCTCGACATTTTCAATCTTCAAATGATCAAACCTAGGGCGCAAAAACAATTGAACAAAATTAAAATCACCATTTAAGAATCAAGATTCAAAACACAATTTTTTTACATAAAAAAAAATTACATTCTACGGTCTACCTACATAGTATATCTCCCACAATCCACAAATACAGTCTACAAGATGGGGAAAACTGATAGGCATTGAAAAACCTATCACAAATTTGAAAAAAAAAAAAAAAAGGGTTGGAAATTGTTACACATACCTTCAATACTCACTAACAACCTATGGGAATCAATCCCGT
This sequence comes from Picea mariana, assembly GCA_032191745.1. Classification (NCBI taxonomy): domain Eukaryota; kingdom Viridiplantae; phylum Streptophyta; class Pinopsida; order Pinales; family Pinaceae; genus Picea; species Picea mariana. Next base: position 87,684 of record JASDQU010737364.1, on the reverse strand, counting down.
CTCCACAATAAATTGATTACAGATGATAAAAACAGTCCCTCGTTGGCAAGATGAGGGAAACCTAGCAAAAATAAAAAAACAAAAACAAAAAAAAGGGTGCAAATTGTTTCCCATACCTGGCAAGACGAGGGAAACCTAGCAAAAATAAAAATAAAAAACCAAAAAAAAAGGGTGCAAATTGTTTCCCATACCTGTAAATGCATCCACAGTTGAGGGAAATCAATCCCCACTCCATAATCAATAGGTGATGGAAGAAGAAAACACGCTCCTCCGTGTCCTTGGATGAAGGAAAAATCGCCTCTTGCTCCTTTGCTCTCCAAACCCTATGCTCTTTTTGCAAAATGACACTTTAAAACCCAAAAAATGGCTTTTAATTTGTGATTGTTTGCGGCCTGGGGACACTTTCCATCGACTCGCAACATTATCGCACTATTTTCAAAAATATTGCGATATTATCGCCGAAGGAAAATATTGTGATATTTTTGGGCGATAATATTGCCGACCCTCAAAATGACGATAATATCGCGATGTCAGTGATATTATCGCAATGTTGGTAACACTGGTTCCTACATTCCAAGTAATCTCCTATCTTGGTTATCAACATATGTGCACCATTTAACCCTATCTAGTGAATACACTAGTTGACTTGGACGTCAATCCTCTTTCATTGGGTTCTTTTTTATTAGTTTGTCAACTTGGTTCAATCAACTTCCTCAATGGATCCTACCTCCAGAGTCCATTGTCTAGTCTTCTTCTATTGAATCCAATTATGGATCAACTTGGGACAAAAAGCCCATTAAGAAATTTGGCATTTATAATTATAAGGCAAAGTCAAATGTAATCATGGGATAAAGCCTGTACAACATAATTCTTAGGAAGAATGTTTTTTCTTCCGATATGGGTGCCTAGTTGGATAAGTTTTCCCTTCTCACTTGGGCCAGAAGGGGAAGTTTTATGATATAATCCTTGTTGTACTCCATATTTTATTTGTAATATAAGGCTCTCTCTCTCTCTCATATGTGCGCTTGTGCACGCGCACACACACACACACATGCATTATTATGTAGACAGGATCATTATAGGAATGATTGCCTTCAAAACCCAGGTGGAAATAAATCAGCGCGCACACACACACAGGCATTATTATGTAGGCAGAATCATTATAGGAATGATTTCCCTCAAAACCCAGATGGAAATAAATCATGGAAAGATGAAAGAGCTATTTTGTTGTTCCAACAAACTTGTTAAGAAAATGACTTTTCAAAGATGGAGGGATAGGCCTTTGGAAAAATTCAGCACACTGAGTTGCTTTTAATAAAAGAGGATTATAATGGTACAAAAGCTAGAATTTTGTTTAATAGTGGATGCCTACAATATCTTGTCTGAAAAAATTGTGAGAAAAACCTAAATTCCAAATGATGAGGCTCTTTATACCCATGAGGTGAAATTTCCAGAAAATTGAGGATGAACTATTGTGCTTACCAAAGATGACTAAGCTCTCCTTTTTATTGATGTCTTGACACTATCTCAAGTGAGCAAAAGTATTTTCCAAGGTGGACTTGAGAGAAGTTAGAATTCATGAAGGTGATGCTGCAGAAGCAACTTTTATCACTAGAGATGGCCATCATGCATATAACGTTATGCCCTCTGGTTTACCTAATGCCCTTGTTACTTTTTTCATTGGAAGTAATTCAAGATACATACCCCAAGAGGCTGCTCTGCATATAGAAGACTTCCTTTGGATTAGGTTCCAGCTGCAAGGGTTATCTATTCTGCCAAATCACTGGGGACTCACACCCTGCCTTTGTCCCTTTCAAACACATGCCATGTGAATGGGGAAGACCACTGAACCAACGCCATCGACATGCCCTTGATACTTTAATGGGATTGATTGATAATATTCACTATCATCTTGGAAAATGTATGGTTGTATTTTTAAATTGTATTATGATTTTCAGTAAAAATTAGAATTACAAAGTACACTTGAAGCAGCGTTTAGACATCCTTAAGAGGGAGAAGCCATATAGCAAACTTTCCAAATATGATTTCTACAAGAAGTCAAATGCTTGGTCATGTCATAAAAGGAAATGGGATTGTTGGGAATTGAAAGAAGTGACAAAAGAGCAGGTGTACACAGACACAGACACACACATACACATATTGTATATTTGAAGATCATTTTACATGGTGAAGTGCTATCGAATGCTTTGACAAACTTGGCAGCAGTTTGTATGACATCAATGTTAAACATGTATGAAAACTTTTAGATTACAAATTCTTTGTCTTCTATAAGACTTCAATTTTTAAACTCACTGGTTTAATTGTTCATGTACGTATTGAAAACAGAAACCGTTGTTCCAACCATAACCATTGCATCAATTGCAATAATTATTAGAATGGGATTTTTCACATTCTCAATTTTTCTCTTGCTCTGTATCATGCATTCTGATAGAGGTACATATATATGTATTATGTATACAGACAAATTAATAGAAATATTAATAGCTACAGCCTACAATAGTAATTCATTTATTTTGAAGCGTTGGAATTTGATGACAATGTATCCCTATGCTTCTTTCACATCAGGTGGATCCCTTGAAGATTTTTGCAAGCAACCCTATTCCTATAAGTCAACGTGTGTTGCTATTTATTATGCATCAAATAGCTTGCAATCTGGGGAAGGAGATGCCAAAAAAGTTGGTGTGGATTCAGGAGGCTGTTACGGCAATTGACCCAAATGATCCTACAATATCTTATTACATCAGGCCCGTATTGAAGCAAGTCTATACCTGCTTAGAAATGCAACTTATACAAATGAGCCCTGGAAGTACATTAGTAAACAAGATAAGGCTTATACTGCATGTTATCAATTCTCTACTGACTTCTTGTAAATAATAATGTGGTCGACTGGGATGGTGTATTCTATGGTTGATACATTTTTTATACCAGTAAAGGTCTTCTCATGTTTATACTAGATTCCAGTGAGCCTACTTGAAGATTTTAGTGTCCATATTGTTGTGATATTGGGATTCAAGCTTTGCTCCTGCTTGATACCGTATTGTATTTGTGACAGTACATGGAAAAACATGAAGGCAGTGACTATCTTATACAAGTTACAGTCTGTAAGTAATAGTATTTGTAGAGTTCTGATCTGGGAAGAGAGATAACCGTTACTGGTATCTCTCTTGAGGCTGATGCAGTCATTAAAACAGAAAGTCCTGCTTTTTTTTGTATTTAATTATAACAAGTTTATGCAATTTACAAAGTAAATTGTTAAAACTGAGCCTATGAAGAACTTTGAAAAACCAAGTCTTATTTTTCACTCTGAAAATTCATAATTTGTACACTGGGTCATTTATGATCTATTGTTTCATGCTCTTAACATGGATTCTGAAATTGTTCAAGATATGTTCACTTTTAATAAATTTTCAGATACACGTCGGTTACCTTCTGCTTGAAAATTTTACATTGGCCATATTTGAGATTGCGACTTGAGCTTCATTCACCACTTGAGTTGGTTACATCATATTGTTCTGTTATGCTGCCATGAGATTGGAGTGCTGAATAATAATAGGGTTATAATATATACCGATTATGACCTGAAATATCTTTTATTACTCAATGCATCTCTAACTTTTGCTAAGGTGAAATCTTGCAAACCAAATTTGCCAAAGAAAGAACTTACAGATCTTTCGAAGACAGTGCATGTCCCGGGAGTGATAATTTGTGAGATTTATATGTGATTGAAAATTAGGACATACAATTGGGAGGAAGGTGCCATGCAGGAGTTCAAGACAGCAATTCTGAGATTAGCTAATAAAATAGTTTCCAATTCCCTGATCTCATAAATGTTGGAAATAATGTTCATATTTAGAACTTATAACTTGCACAAATAATAAATGCTTACTAATAAAGAGATGTAATAATGAGGCATTTAATGTAGTAGTTAATGTTAATAAATGCTCACTAATAAAGATATGTAATAATGGGGCATTTAATGTAGTGGTTAATGTTAGGTATTTGAGACATTGCATCATCTATTGTACTCTTTCCCACTATGTATGTAATGAGACATTGCATCATCTAATGTACTCTCTCCCAGTATGTATATAATGAGACATTGAATCATCTAATACATTGATTGATTTTATTGACTTTGACTTCCACGAGGATGAACAACCTATAAGGGACCAAGAGAATAACAGTCTTAACTCATGTTCACTCTTTTCAATGTTGGATTTTTCGCTGTGATGCTGTTAAGAACACAATATATATAGAAATAGATATAATAAATAATAATTAAACACATCATAAATAAAGTCATGTCTTATCTAACGGATGTGTCTATTCATGAAAGGGCACCCATATAAGGATATATAAATGGGCTGTCATTCTCATTGTAATAATCTCATTTCATATTCATTATTCATATTATTATTATCCTATATGGATTTCTTTGTACTATCCTATTTATGTTGGATATTCTTTGTGTGAGCGGACTTAGTTCATCTCATTTGATATCAGACCTTCGTTTTTCTGATCCCGACCTTTGGCTAGTCTCTATCATACATTGTCTGAACTGGATTTTGGCCAACCTCCATTTTTAGAATTTCTCTTATTTCTTCAGGTCATTGACCACAATAGCCTTTGCACAATAGCCTTTGGTTATTCGACATTCA
>JASDQU010737364.1:65276-82923 GCA_032191745.1 Picea mariana | reverse complement strand
CATTGCCTATACCAGAGTTCAAAAAAAAAAAATCAGTCTGCACACCGAATTGTGGATCCGTACAGTCTGATTTCTGCTGTCATATCCGTACAAATAGCGGCGGTACACAGTGGTTATTCATTATTTCTGCAAATTGGCGCAATTTTCCAGTCAAATTCCATCCCTGTCGCATCCATTGGTAGGGGACTCAAAGAAATTAAATTGAAAAGTGGGAATATTATATGAAAAAGGAAAACAAATATCATTGGTAGGGGAGTCAAAGAAATTAAATTGAAAATTGGGAATATTATAGGAAAAAGGAAAGCAAATATATTAAAAGAAATTTAAAAAAGATAAATTATAGTGGATTACTAAGGCTATATATTAATTAGTTCTCCAGTTATAAAAATTATACCTAAATGCCATTACTAAGTTATATAAAGGTGTATTAATTGTTTGATGCGATAAACGATAAAGTGGAAACTATATATATTACGGTTCAAAGGAAGTTAAAAACCAAGGTATTAATAACATAGTTATAAGAAGGAAGCATAAACAAAAGAAAATATATTCTTATATTTTAAAGGCATGCATAGAGCTTATTATTATCTGAGTGGCATCAAAAGTTGAAAATATATTATATTTTAAAGGCATGCTTATTATTATTAGTGAGTGGGATCAAAAGTTGAAAATATATTATTATATTTTAAAGGCATACATAGAGTTTATTATTAGTGAGTGAGATTAAAAGTTATTAAAGGGGTGATTAAAAAAATAATTATAAAGTTAAAAAAAATATATATTATTTGATAAAGTTAAAAAACAATATATATTATATTTGTTGAAATATTGTAATTGTAAAGCGTATTTTATTTATTATTGATGTATTATTCATTAGATCAATCTTTTTTTGTAGATTGATCATGTTGAGTATTGTAAATGACCAAATCTTCTTTTGTGGATTGCTCAAACCATAATTGTAATAGACAGAATGAGAAGTCGGCCCTTAGAATATATTAAAGTGGTTATAACCATCCAGAATGAGAAGTCGGCTCTGTCAGTGAAAAGACACTTCAGCTTACACCTGTCAGATTGTATAAATAAGAGAGGCTAGCACTTCACTTGTTCATCGGAGCGCAAGTTTGGAGCTGTAGTTGGAAAAGAAAGAAGAGAGAGAGGTGCATTCTTGGGAGTGGACTTTCTGTACTGTTTGAGTTATCTCTTGACATTGTATTGGCTATCTATATTAAGGAAGTTTTTGTTGGGTTTTCTCCCCCATGAGGGTTTCCCAGGATAATTGATGTGTCTCTTGTGATTGTGTATTTTTCAGTGATCCTATCTATGCTATGGTTATCTAGTGAATTGAAAAGAAACCTAATAATATCTTAACCTTAACATGGTTTCAAAGCTAAGCTGAAGAGAGCATCTTTCACAAGAAGAAGAAAAACGTCATTGTTGTCGTACATGAAAATTAGGGCTTTTTATTGAAGAAGATTTTCAGCCTCAAGACCATCTAGAAAAGTGCGCCCTAACCCAAGGAATTATTTGGCACCTTCAGCGCACCTTTTTAGTGGGTAGATCTCCCGAAAAGTGAAACCCTAGTTTTCACAAAGTACCAGAAGCACCAGAAAACCAGAAGTACCAAAAAACCAGAAGTACTAGAAAACCAGAAGCACCAGTCCAGAAATCCACTGGTCAAGTTTGAGGGAGGTAAAATTTGGATTTTTAGAAATCTGACTGCATCAGCTTACTCACCTCAGCTCAACGCATCTATCCCCTGGATCAGAATTTCAAATTTTGAAGTTTGAAAAATTAGGGTTTCCTCATAAAATCCTAAGTTGCAGTTGCAGTTGCAGTACTAGTTGAAGTATCAACCGTAGTACCAGTTGCAGTCACCCTTGAAGTTTTTAAGAGTTGGTGATCATTGCTGCTACTACCAGAGGGTGCCACTACCTGCAAATGTTATCAGAGGTATGCACTCACATATGTTTAAATTGTTAATCTTTAAAGGGTACTTGCAGGAGAAGGGATATCTTGCCATAGATCCAGAAAGATCTCAAAATCCAACACATTTAGAGGAATTATGCAACCTAGGTGTGATTGTTCGGATATGCATCTATTTATTATGACATTATTTTGATCAGTGTTGCATGTTGTAGCTATGACCATCATACTAACCTTTGGTCAAAATTAAAGGCAAGGTATTAGATGGATTAAAGTTGAGATTATAGAGTTTATTCTCTAACCCAACCTTCTATCAAGATACTTCTATCAAGATAGCATATTGTCTTAGTACAAGAAGACAGATTGAAGAAAGCACTCGTCATCTTGAGTGAAGAAGACTTAGAAGAAAAGAAACACACTCATTCTTGAGGACAAGGCTCCAGGTTCCAGGTTTGATTAATTAAGTTGATAAGATTCAAAGTTGCACGTGACAAGTGATAACTAGTCTTTGAAAAGTACTATACCTGGTAGCATGTGAGCATATTAAGATAAATGCGTAATGTAATTATTTGCCTGATAGAAACTAACATTTCCTCTAGGAGAAATCTCTTGTGTTAGTTCCAGGTTGTTATGGAGGAATGTTTGATCACAACACTGTAAGACTGTTGACCTCATTTCGTATTGTATTTCTTACTTTTAATCTTTACTTCAGATAGGTCACAAGTGATAGCTCTAAAGGAGCTACTGTGATGATTATTCGTGCTATTGTTTTATCTACTATTATCAAAAGAGTATTATTCTTGCTTGTTGACCTTGTTTCAGGTCACAGGTGATAACCCTGAGGAAGCTATAGTGAAGGTTGTTGAAGGCAACATATTATATGAGACATGAAACAAACTATGTACATGACCATATACACTCATGTACCAAAGAAAATGAAGAAGAAACTATCTCTTGAGATTCAAAGTATCTCATATGAATATTGATTGAAAGGAGAAGAAGGCTCCAAAGATGACCGAACATTAGAACGGGAAGCAAATCTCGTTTGAAGCCTGACTTTGTCTTTCATATTTAGACTTGGTATTCAACACCAAGTATACCCTGTAAGAGATAATGAATTCCTTGTAGACTCAGAAGAAATCGAGAGTAAGCCTAATTTCAGAAAGGATTAGATGAAGAGACAACTTACAGGACTGGGAGACAGATGTCGTAAGAAGACTAGATCATAGCTTCAAAAACTTCTAGGAGATATGAAATCTCTTGAGAATATTCCCTTGTTTCAGTAACAGAGAAGGAAGCCAATGAAAAAGACTAGGATATGGATTCTTCCGTGAGACTAGAAGAGAAGTCAATATTGACTTCCAAGATTGATCTATACAGATCAAGCATGTTGCAGATGTTCAAAGCTTGATGTGTGTCCAGAGAATTCTCCCATAAAGAGGGAGAAGACTATGACGAGACACTTATTGAAGAAATAGTTCCAGTATTTATGAAGACAACCAGAACAACCATGATCCATATATAGTATGAGATGTAGGGGGAGCAATCCCCATATTTGAAAATTGAGTGGTAGTTGGTGCAGTACATTAGTTGGGTCATGGAGACATGACTACAATGAAAGATAGAGTTACCTCCATGAAAGAAGAAGAGCTATCTTTAGTATCAGTTATTGAGCCACTCTCAATTTCAGAAGTTGTTGCCTTGATGGAGTAGAGGAATTACTCCCAGATTTCAGCAGCCACAGTGAGAATGGAGCAACCATTCTCATCTTTAGAGCAGGCGCAGGTGCAAAGTCCCAGTTCTAGAAGGAATAGTTGTAGAAAGAGGAGAGGACATACTCTCAATCAGTGAGACAGATAGTGCTTTGTAGAGAGCACATAGAGCTAGCACATGATTGTGCATATTGAGTTGCAACTGAGAAAATGTACTAGATTGGTACAATATAATGAGAAACTTTAATTTGAAGATTGAAGATAGAAAGACTCATGCCTTCTAGTTGACAGAAGCTCTGTACATGTTGAAGCAAGCTCCTAGAGCTTGGTATGGAAGAATTGACAGTTTCCTGACGAGCTTGGGCTTTACCAAGAGTAAAGTTGATTCTAACCTTTATCTCAAGGTTATGAATGATGAGTCAGTGATGTTACTACTATATGTAGATGATGTATCATTGACAAGATGAAGAAAATATCATCACAGATTGTAGAAGAAGTTCGCCACGGAGTTTGATGGAAGACCTAAATGCATTATCTCTTAGGTCTTGAAGTTTGGTAGAGTACATAAAAGATCTTCCTTAACCAAGGGAAGTATGTAGTTAAAATTGAAAAGGGTTGACATGTTGAAATGCAAATCCATGTTCACACCCATGGAAACGAAGTTGAAGCTCCTGGTAGATACCTCGTCAGAATTGGTTGATACTACTCTGTACAGACAGATTATTGGTTCAGTGATGTATTTGACGAATACTAGGTTAGATATATGTTTTTCCTTGAGTTAGTATCTGGTAGAACCCAGACGTGTTCACATTGTTGCTGCAAAACATGTGATGAGATACCTTAAGGGTACGTTGAATTTTGGTCTCTATTATACTAGAGATCTTGACTTAAGACTAAGTGGTTACACCGATTCATATTGAGCTGGAAGTGTTTCTGATAGAAAGAGCACTCCAGGATGTTGTTTCAGTCTGAGGTCAGTCATGATCTCATGGCAGAGTAGAAAGCAATTTAGTATTGCTCTAAGTATGGCAGAAGCAGAATACATTGTTGCATGTTCCGTCAGTTGTGAAACCACATGGCTTCAAATGTTGTTGACCGATCTATTTGATCTGGAGATGGAAGCCACTGTGATTCTATGTGATAACCAAGTTGTATAAAAATGATGGAGAACCATGTGTTCCATGATGAGTCGAAACACATAGAGATCCGGTATCACTTCACCCATGATATGATGCAGAGATGAGCTATAAAACTCCAACATGTTGGCTCAGATGAGCAGGTTGCAGACCAAGCCTCTGTCTCGTGTAAAGTTTAAATACTTTCGAGACAAACTTGGTATAGTACGAAAGGATCTTCCTCGAGAGGGGGAGTAGTGTTGATGATATTATGGCATCCTGATCAGTGGTTGTAGCTTCGTTAGGATTTTTATAATCCTAGGGAATCTTATGATTCCTAGGTAGATCCCAAAGGTCGGGTAAGGACGATCTGTCAGAGTACCACGTGGTAGCTCCGATAGGATTTTATATCCTAGGGAATCTTATCATTCCTGGGCAGCTCCTTAGGAACTGTCAAAGTACCACAAAATGTTGATGTGCCAGCTTAATTGTTGTGATGATGTTCCAACTTAATTGTTGTGATGCCAGCCTCGCGCTGATGACATGCCAGCCTCGTGTTGTGATGATGTGCCAGCCTCATGTTGTGATGTCAGCCTTGTGCTGATGATATTGTGTAGCCAGCTTCGTGCTGTGATTCCAGCCTTGTGCTGAAGACTTTCAACCTAGTGTTGATGTTGATGATGCTCCAGCCTTCGTGCTATGATGATGTTGTTGTTGATGATGCTCCAGCCTTTGTGTTGTGATATTGTTGTTTTTGATGTTGTATCAACCTTGTGTTGTTATTGATGATGATGATGTATTAGTGTTATATTAATCCATGTTGATGCAGTTGATGATGATTCCACTTCAACTTCTTGTTGAAGTTGATGATGATGATGCCACTTCAGTTTCTTGCTGAAGATGATGATGATGATGCCACTTCAGTTCCTTGTTGAAGATGATGTTATTTCATCTTTCATGCCGAAGATGATGATGTTACTTTAGCCTCACGCTGAAGATGATGATGATGTTACCTTAGCCTCATGCCGATGAGGATGATGATGCCATTCCAGCTCTCTGTTGTGAATGATGATATTGATGATGAAAAAAACTTCCAATGATTTATAGATATGCCAGTCAGTGTTCCAAGATGTTGTTGATGATGCTACCCTATCTCTCGCCTGATGTTGTAGAATATCCTTCTTGTTAAGGGGGATTGTTGAAATATTGTAACTACAAAGAGTATTCTATTTATTATTGATGTATTATTCATTAGATCAATCCCCTTTTGCGGATTGATCATGTCGGGTATTGTAAATGACCAAATCTCCTTTTGCGGATTGGTCAAACCCTAATTGTAATAGGCAGAATGAGAAGTCGGCCACCAGAATATATTAAAGTGGTTACAACCAACCAGAATGAGAAGACGGCCCTACCAGTGAAAAGACACCTCAGTTTACACCTATCAGATTGTATAAATAAGAGATGTTAGCGCCTCACTTGTTCACTCACTCACTTGTTCATCAGAGCGCAAGTTTGGAGAAGCAGTTGGAGAAGAAGGAAGAGAGAGAGAGGCACATTCTTGGGAGAGGACTTTCTGTGTTGTTTGAGTTATCTCTTGGCATTGTATTGGCTATCTATATTAAGGAAGTTTTTGTTGGGTTTTCTCCCCCATGAGGGTTTCCCAGGATAAATGATGTGTCTCTTATGATTGTGTATTTCTCAGTGATCCTATCTATGTTATGGTTATCTAGTGAATTGAAAAGAAACCTAATAATAGCTTAGACCTTAACAATATTTCTAAGGCTCACAAAAATGATATTTTTAAGCTGAAGTGATAAAGAAAATAAAAAATAATTCGAAGTCCAATTCAAGTTATAAAAAGGACAATTCCATTAAAAAATGGGAGGAGGAATATTCTTTCGTACTTATAAAAAATATGTGGATTATTTATTAGAAGTTAATGGGATTATTCAAGGAAAAAATATCAACATCGTTATTTGCTTGAACGCTAGGAAAAATCACATTAATGTTGATCTGGCGAACCAATTAATGGTTTAAGACCAAATATAATTGAAAATGACATGTTTCTTTCCCATGAGAAATATTAAATTAAGAACCTACCACTATCTATTCATGATTACAAATCCATAGGTCAATTTAATGTGGTATCAATCTATCAAGACAATGTTGATATAATTCTAGGGTCAACTTGGGTAAATACATTGGGTAGTTTTATTTTCAACACAAGGAGAAAAATTTTGACATTTTCTTATAAGAAAAAGAAAATCACATTACATGATGTTACAATGAAGTTAATTTCAGAACTCCGTCATCAGAAGACCTGAAGGACATATCAGAAGTGATCCTTCAAGATAACCAAAAGTCAATACAAAAGTTGCAAGATCGACAAAAATAATGTGACAAGATCATCATTGAAAAAGACGAAGAGATTTCCCTCCTAAGAAATCATAATCAGAAACTACTTGCAAAAATCATGAAGTCCAAGGAGAAGAAGCGGTGTTTTGAAAAGTTGGAACAAGAAAATCAAGGTCTCAAAGAGAAATTAACCAAAGAAGAGGAAGAAAGCCCCTTCCTAAGGAACCTTAATCAAAGTTTACTAGAACAAATTAAAATCTTAAAGGATGAAAGAAAGAAGAATCTAGAATAAAAAAATAAAGATGACAAGTCAGAGGATAAAAAAGAACTTTTATGATTAAAACAACATAATCAGGATTTACTAACACAAATTAAAAGACTTAAGCATGATAAAAACTCTTTACAAAGAGCTAGATTGCAAAACATCAATAGTCGATAAAGAGACAATGACTGAACCTATGGAGCTAGAGAAGTCTTTAGATGTAAAAATCTCAATTTTGGATAAAAGAATTAATACAATCTAGTCAACCTTACAACTCATGTAAAGAGGTCTTCAAATGTCGAAGTAGAAACAATCCAAGGGTATGAAGAAGACTCAAATCCAAAAGTTAATCAAGAAAAAGCTACAAGTATACGAAGTAAAGATCAAGTTGCAAGGATTCCTTATAGACATCCTAATCGCAAAAGTCGATACTTCAGCCAATCAATGTATCAACATAAAAAAATAACCGATATGCCGAAGAATATTACTTCCACTACAAGTGGAGGTCAAAGTAGAAGCTATCATGGGAGTAGAAATGTATAAAGTTCTTTCCAAGAACCTTATAAAATCCCAAATCCGCAGAAGATCGAATTAGGATGGGCAGACTCCTTTACAATTCGACATTTCTGCTCAGCGCTTAGAAGATCCTATCGCCTCAGGTCCTCAACGACTACTAACTCAAGAATGAAGAATCATGAGACAATAATTACAAGCTAGAGCAAGAGATACGTCTTCCATAAAGTATGCCTTGAGGACAAAGCATTTTTAAGGGGAAGACAATGTTGTGAACACAATATATATAGAAATAGATATACTAAATAATAATTAAATATAATAATTCAACACATCATAAATAAAAACTCATGTCTTATCTAAAGGATGTGCCTGTTATCCCCCAATTTAGGGATAACTAAGGAGATTATGTCTCGCGGCCCACAAGTCCTAGACATGGAGTATCGAGAGCCATATCAACTTGAGCATGGCCCTAGAGGGCCCATCATTTCATTCTTCAACGCCTCCACTTTGTCAGCAACAACAACATCCGTCACCTCGGCCTGGTCCTCTGGCAGAAATGGATCTTGCTCCATGAGGTAATGAGTCTGGGTATCATGGTATGTGTCACTCTGATCCTCAAAACTTTTGAATATGTGCATTTAATTCTTTTTGTTTCTAATGGGTGCTTGGATATTATACCTATCCACTTGACCATATCGGGGGAGGATGACATGATGCCCTAGTAAGGTGGTACCCATAGGGTTTGAGTTGCCACTGGGGGGATTCATGAGAAGCCATCGTCCGCTCCCACCATACTTACCACTTTCCATCTTTCTCCCACTCATCCATCCCATTACACTGGTCCAGGCATTGGGTTGGACAAATATTTAAGGGTTGTACCTTGCCTTGTGGGAAGAAGGGGCTAAAGGCCCAAAGGGTAAAAGTAGCTGGCAAAAGATAGAAGCCAAAGAATGAAACCTCGAGATGCTTCACCCAGGGATCCCCAAGAAAGCAGTAAAAGGCTTCTTAGCAAGAAACAAAGGGACCCATAAAAAATAATAAAACAAGACCTAGTTAGAGGATAGGGGGTCTCATCACGAGCCAACCTATTAGGTCCATGGGCATGTAGCGGTATGACACTACCCGCAGCTGGTCACCACGCCAGGGTAGTGGCTCTTGGTGGCATAGCCAAGAGAAAGGGGGTCTCATCACGAGCCAACCTTCTCATTTCCGTGAAATGCTTGTGGGTAACATTTCCACCACTCGTCACCACGCCAGGGCAGTGTCCCCTGACTAGCTTATTGAAAGAAAAAACAATAAGAATAAAGATAAAAGGCATGAATGGGCTTGGAAAAATTTTCATCCATGACAGGTGCAACTCACCCTCTTCAAACGCACCCACAGGTAAGCCATGCATTTCCCTGCTATCACTGCACCCCTTGCCCAGACATCCCTTACCACCTCATCCACTCACATGACTTGGATTTGATTTCTCTCGGAAACACCCCACATCCAATGAGCATTAGCCCAATCGGACATCCTAGCGTTTCCTCCAAACTTGGCTTGTAGATTAGTATAATGTCTTTGAGCACTTTACTGGGTAAAGGGGGTTTTATGCACATGTTTATTTAAATTAATGATTAGATGTGATTGACAATGCTATGATTCCTGTGACTTATGAGCCCATGGAGGGCGTATTTGTTGATGTTTCAGGACCATACCTGATGGTAGGTACTAGATGGACAGGTACACATGGGGAGATGATCAGTTCGTACCTCCATGGGGCTGAAATCCAACCAGATGGATGTTGAGACCCCACAGGGGGTAGAGACAGATCAAAGGGTTTGCATTGGAGAAGAGGAGGGCGTTCCACCAAAGGCAGCTTGGCAGAGTCTCACCTAGGGGGGTTGTGCCTTTTCCACTAGGACGTTGTCCTTGGAAGGCCCATGATGTCACCTAGGACCCCTTATGACGTTATCCAACGCTATGGAGGTTTTGAGAGGCATTTATGTGCCAAGTGGCATGTGTAGCAATTTCTAGAGGCCCAATGAGGCCTAACGTTTTTCTCCAGGAGGCCAACGTTGTCCTAAAGGGGCCTAACGTCACCCTAAAAGGGCATGACATCACCTTCATTGTTTGATTAGGGTTTTAATTACGACATTTAATGTAAAACAATATTTTGATGTATTTTTGGCCATGACGGCCTTTTATGACCTAAAAATGAAATTAAGGTCATTGCTTTTGTATAAATAGAGAGCTAAAACTCTCTTTTTTTTATCATCTTTCACTCACACTTGTGTGAGGTCTGAAATTTCTGCCCTTCTTAGGGTTTTTCGCTGAAATTGCTAGTGCACACTTGTTGAAGGAGACTTATTTTGGTGATATTTGGCATTTTTCTTGGTGGATGGTTTATAACTATGGTTTGGCTTGATGAATACTTGGTGAATGTGAGTAATTTTCTGCAATCCTTCTCTTACTTGAATGGTTATAGTATTTTACTTGCATTTTGTTGATAAAATTGCTGGAATAAACCCTAGGAAATAAGCACATGTTGATGTCCTTGTTTTAATTACTTTCTACCTACTAGATTATGCCAAGGAGCCGTTTTTGGTGTTGAAGACATTTCTAGGGCCTTGCCATTGCAACACCTGACCTCTTGTCCTTCACCTTAGCCATTTTTTACTTTGTCATTGAGCTAAAGAAGGAGGAAAACGTTCTAAGGCCTAGGGTTATCTACACCTTAGTGGTCGCTTTCCCCTAGGGATTGATGGTTGAAGCCTTGGCTTACCAGCACTTTATCCATCAAATTTCTCTTGTCTTTAGCCCTACTATTATAATTTGTTCCTTTGATTTTTGCCGCTATTTTTTACTCCATTTACCCTATGAATGCACTGGTCTAAGACTTCTTTCTTGAGTGTTTTGATCACAACCTACAAACATCCAAACTCTTTGAGTAATTACTACCACCTTCTAGCCCTAGTTTAAATTGACTTGCTAACCCTATTGCTGCTATTATCCATTTGAGTTATAGTCATACTTTGCATCACTTAAAGCTTCTGAAGCAATTGAAAGGATTAGTGCATACTTGCTTCTGATGAATGTTGGTGTTATGATATTGATAATTAGTCAATCTTCCTCATTTTGAAGCATTTATTGTGAAGTACCAGATTGTGATTATTGCTATTATACATCTTTGCTTACTTCATCAGTATATTAGTCAATTTCTTTTATTGAGAAAGTCTCCGATTATATGAAGTACTAACCAACAAGTGACCTTGCAAATATAGTTTCATGTTGCTTTGTTCCGAGCAGGTACATTTCTGGTTCTTATTATCTTTATTGGTTGTTTAGGCAGAATTTTTGATCGGTGGTGACTTGTGAGAGGGGAAATTTTACTTGGCCTTAGACCTTTGCCTTCTCAAAACCCCAGGTCAGTGGGGACGTCTCCCCTGGGCCTACCACCCTAAATAGAAAGAGACATCCTGTTGAGGTGACAATGATAGGATAGTCTCTAGTTACGCCTTTTTGTCTTCATTTTCCTCCTCCCTTCCATCAAAGTACAAATTGTGCGATAACATTTTGGCGCCGTTGTCAGGGAACACTGAGTTAATTCTCCTCAAGAACGACACTTTTTCGCTAAGCCTTTCCTCAAGAATCCTTATCTTACAAAGCTTACTTGGGGACTCCACTAAGGGTGATTCCCTTATATTTTTGGTAATTTCGAGGAAATTATCTAGCGACTCCACAATCCAAAAGGAGGTACAATAACCCTCCTCAATCCTTCAGAAGAAACCCTCCCCAAAAATCTCCTATAGTAAAATCACAATTTGGAGGAAGTCTTCCTTTAAACACCATGTCTAGCATAGGAACTCAAACCAGCATCCCAAACCAAGCCAACAATCAAAGACAATTCCCATCCAATCTTTTCAAACCGCTAGACATGTCAGCTATACCGAGCTACCCTATGCAAATGCCACCCAAGTATGAGAATTGGCTACCTAAGTTCACAGGTACTGATGCAATCAGTACCGAAGAGTATATGAGCAACTTTTGGGCATTCTTCCAGCTTCACCCCGTTAGTGATGATGCCGAAGATTTAGTCATGAAATTGTTCTCTTCTACCCTCCTTGATGCTTCAAGACGTTGGTACCATAGTCTTCCTGATGGCAGTATTAAAACCATGGAAAAATTTGGAAGAGGCCTTTCTCAAAAGATGGAGTATCAAAGAAGACCCCAACATACTGTTGACCAGGTTGAATACCCTTTGGAAACAAGAGAATGAGACCATTAGAGAGTTCCACACTAGGTTTGAAACCCTGTTGCAAAAAATCCCTGTGAGTCATCATCTAGCTAATAGTTTCCTTGTTTACATTTACACCAAAGATTTTACTGGTCAACTAGGGTATCTCCTTAGGGATAAAAACCCACAAACGATCCAAGAGGTCCAATAGTTAGCCACGAATATTGAGGACAACCTCCACTCATCCAAAATCGAGCCTTTCTCAAACCCAAGGGCTAAAATGGACACTAAGCCCAAGATAATTGACAACGCTGAGCCTTCCTCAGACCTTTGTGCCAGCCTGACGAAGTTGCAGATGACTATGGATGGCATGATGAAAAACCAAGAACACATGATGAATAGGGTTTTCAACCTAGAAAGAGCCCAGAATCAAGCACCAAGGGTCCCGTATAAAGGCCAATTCCAAAAGGGAAACCAAGTCTATAGACCAAAGAATGATCAAGAAGTTCCTAATACTTTAGCTCCTACAAACGTCGTGGATGAAAATCCTTGGTGTTTGCAATGTAGTGAAGCACACTGGGAACATGAATGACCTTACAACAATGGAGGCCATGACCAAGTAAACATAGTAGACCATATTATAGAGGGACCCCAGATTTGCCTAAATATCTCCCTTGAGGAACATCAAGAGGGCGTAAAAGAAGCAACCAGGAAGGCTAGGATAGAAGTAATAAACAACCTGGACCATGAATCAAGAGAGAAGTTGAAGAAACAAGAATTTCAGGTGTGTAGATGAAAGAAGCTAAACCAACCTCTCTCTACGAATCCTACAACAACCCTCCACCTTTGAACATTCTCCTTCCTAGGAATCCTCCCAAAACTAAAAAGGTGGACTTGAACTTTGACTTCGAAGGGGCACTATCCAAGATGCACATAACTATCCATTTAAGAGAAGTCATTAAGGTACCATCTGTTAAAGAAAGATTTGATAATTTCTTCAAGGGATCAGATGGACCAATGGACCCCCCTATCATGTTACAAGTTGATCACTTTAGGGTCCAGTATGATGAACACCCACCCTTTTTTATGACCTTGTTGATGAATAACAAGAGCCTCAACAATTTCATGCTGGATTCAGGGGTCGATGCCAACATGATGTCTGTCAAGGTCATGCAACAATTGGGCCTAAAGGTCACACGACCTTACATAAATGTTTGTGGCTTTGAGTTTGGAGCCATACCCACACATGGGGTAATTGAAAATGTGGAAGTATGCCTGGAAAAATACCTCGAGAGAGTAATCCACATTGACATAGTGATGGTAGACGTCCCAAATGTGTGGGGTATGTTATTATCTAGGAATTTGCTTCAATGTTGGGAGGCACTCTTGAGATGGACCTCACTTACGTCAATATACCTTTGAACAATGGAACAATAGGCCATCTCTCGAATGTGCCAATGACTAGAACCCATGTGCAGGAAACTAGTGACCCCATCAAAGATGACAAAGCACATGAACAAATCATGGAAAGTCTCCCTGAATTTTCTCCTGATGATATGCCCTTTGCAACAGAGGAAGACTTTGATCAGATACAATGGCCCAAGAGAGAATATTACCAGCAACTACTATACAAGTATAAAGGCAAGGAAGTTGGGATTGTGAAAATGCTAAAGAAAGGGGAAAGCATATATTGATTCGGCCATCCCAGCAAGCAATCTTCACTACATAATCCCACCCCCCTCCCTCCCTATGCACAATACACCAGGGTTGTTCAAGAAACAACCAAATTTAGAACCAAAGAGTACATAGAGGGGGACACAATATGGATGTGGGATGCCAAGAAAGGGGAGCCTACTAATGTCAAAGGAAATACTCAATTTTGGCTTGGACCTTTCAGAGTTGGAAGAAAGTTAGTTGATGATTCTTACTACTTATCTACATTGGAAGGAAGAAGGCACCCGTTACCAGTCAACGGACACCTCCTCAAACTGCACCAAGGTGGGAGGGCTTGACTTCACATGTAAGTGCAGGTAAGTAGGCATTTGCATTCATTGTATATACCATTTTCATTTCATGCTATAATAGTTTGTTTTCACACTTGTATATGAGTCGAGGGTGATATCACCACCCCAAATGAATGCTAACAACTTTATGTTGAGATCAAGCAGGTTACAGGTTATGCCAAGAGATGTTGAGGTTCTCATGTGCTCTACGGTGAGCACATGTCCCCAAGTTGGAGCCAAATGTTATCCCCCAGTTTAGGGATAACTAAGGAGATTATGTCTCGAGGCCCAGAGGTCCCAGACATGGAGTACCGAGGGCCAGATCGACTTGAGCATGGCCCTGGAGGGCCCATATTTTCATTATTCATTGCCTCCACTTTGTCAGCAACAACAACATTCATCACCTCGGCCTGGTCCTGTAGCAGAAATGGATCTGGCTCCATGAGGTAATGAGTCTGGGTATCATGGTATGTGTCACTCTGATCCTCAAAAATTTTGAATATGTGCATTTAATTCTTTTTGTTTCTAACGGGTGCTTGGATCTTATACCTATCCACTTGACCATATCTTGGGGGGATTAAAGGATGCTCTAGTAAGCTGGTACCCATAGGGTTTGAGTTGCAACTGGGGGGATTCATGAGAAGCCATCGTCTACTCCCACCATACTTACCACTTTCCATCTTTCTCCCTCTCATCCATCCCATTACATTGGTCCAGGCATTGGGTTGGCCAAATATTTAAGGGTTGTACCTTGCCTTGTGGGAAGAAGGGGCTAAAGGCTCAACGGGTAAAAGTAGTTGGAAAAAGATAGAAGCCAAAGAATGAAACCCCGAGATGCTTCGCCCAAGGATCCCTGAGAAAGAAGTAAAATGCTTCTCAGCAAGAAATAGAGGGACCCATAAAAAATAATAAAACAAGACCTAGTTAGAGGATAGGGGGTCTCATCATGAGCCAACCTATTAGATCCATGGGAATGTAGCGGTATGACACTCCCAACAGCTGGTCACCACGCCAGGGTAGTGACTCTTGGTGGCATAGCCAAGAGAAAGGGGGTCTCATCATGATCCATCCTTCTCATTTCCGCGAAATGCTTGTGGGTAACATTTCCACCACTGGTCACCACACCAAGGCAATGTCCCCTGACTAGCTTCTTGAAAGAAAAAACAATAAGAATAAAGATAAAAGGCATGAATGGGCTTGGAAATATTTGCATCCATGACAGGTGCAGCTCACCCTCTACAGAGGCACCCACAGGTAAACCATGCATTTCTGTGATATCACTGCACCCCTTGCCTAGGCATCCCTTACCAGCGCATCCACTCACATGGCTTGGATTTGATTTCTCCCGGAAACATCCCACATCCAATGAACATTATCCCAATAGGACATCCTAGTGTTTCCTCCAAACTTGGCTTGTAGACTAGTATAATGTCTTTGAGCACTTGACTGGGCAAAGGGGGTTTTATGCACATGTTTAATAAAATTGATGATTAGATGTGATTGACATTTCTATGATTCATGTGACTTATGATCCCATGGAGGGCGTATTTGTTGATATTTCAGGACCATACCCGATGGAAGGTACCAGATGGATAGGTACACATGGGGAGATGATCAGTTCAAACCTCCATGGGGTTGAAAGCCTACTAGATGGATGTTGAGACCCCACAGGGGGCAGAGTCAGATCAGAGGGTTTGCACCAAAGAAGAGGAGGGCGTTCCACGAGAGGCAGCTTGGCAGAGCCTCACCCAGGGGGTTTGTGCCTTTTCCACTAGGACGTTGGCCTTGGAAGGCCCATGACGTCACCCAGGACACCTTATGACGTCATCTAGCGCTATGGAGGTTTTGGGAGGCAATTATGTGCCAAGTGGCACGTGTGGCAGTTTCCGGAGGCCCAAGGAGGCCTAACATTTTGCTCCAGGAGGCCAACATTGCCCTAAAGGGGCCTAACGTCACCCTAAAAGGGAATGACGTCACCTTTATTGCTTGATTAGGGTTTTAATTATGACATTTAATGTAAAACAATATTTTGATGTATTTTTTGCCATGTCGGCCTTTTGTGACCTAAAAATAAAATTAAGGTCATTGCTATTGTATAAATAGAGAGCTAAAACTCTCTTTTTCTGATCATCTTTCACTCACACTTGTGTGAGTTCTGAAATTTGCATCCTTCTTAGGGTTTTTGGCTGAAATTGCTAGTGCGCACTTGTTGAAGGAGGCTTATTTTGGTGATCTTTGACATTTTTCTTGGTGGATGGTTTATAACTAGGGTTTGGCTTGATGAATACTTGGTGAATGTGAGTAATTTGCTGCAATCCTTCTCTTAATTGAATGATTATAGTCTTTTACTTGCATTTTGTTTATAAAATTGTTGGAATAAACCCTAGGAAATAAGCACATGTTGATGTCCTTGTTTTAATTTCTTTCTACCTACTAGATTATGCCAAGGAGTTGTTTTTGGTGTTGAAGACATTTGCCATTACAACACCCGACCTCTTGTCCTTCACCTTAGCCGTTTTTTACTTTGTCATTGAGATAAAGAAGAATGAAAACGTCCTAAGGAATAGGGTTACCTACACCTTAGTGGCCGCTTTCCCCTAGGGATTGATGGTTGAAGCCTTGGCTTACCAACACTTCATCCATCAAATTTCTCTTGTCTTTAACCCTACTATTATCATTTGTTCCTTCAATTTTTGCCGCTACTTTTGACTCCATTTACCCTATGAATGCACTGGTCTAAGACTTCTTGCTTGAGTGCTTGATCACAACCTACAAACATCCAAAATCTTTGAGCAATTACTAACACCGTCTAACCCTAGTTTAGATTGACTTGCTAACCCTATTTCTACTATTATCCATTTGAGTTATAGTCATACTTTGCAGCACTTAAAGCTTCTGAAGAAAATATTGAAAGGATTAATGCATACTTGCTTCTGATGAATGTTGGTGTTATGATATTGATAATTAGTCATTCTTGTTCATTTTGAAGCATTTATTGTGAAGTATCGTATTGTGATTATTGCTATTATACATCTTTTCTTACTTCATCAGTATATTAGTCAATTGCTTTTATTGATAAATTCTCCGATTATATGAAGTACTAACCAGCAAGTGACCTTGCAAATATAGTTTCATGTTGCTTTGTTCTGGGCAGGTACATTTCCGGTTCTTATTATCTTTAATGGCTGTTTAGCCGGACTTTCTGATCGATGGTGACTTGTGAGAGGGAAACTTTTACTTGGCCTTAAACCTTTGCCTTCTCAAAACCCCAGGTCACTGAGGATGTCTCCGCTGGGCCTACCACCCTAAATAGAAAGAGACATCAAGTTGAGGTGAAAGTGATAGGATAGTCTCCAGTTACGCCTTTTTGTCTTCATTTGCTTCCTCCCTTCCATCAAAGTAAAAATTGCGCGATAACACTTTGGCACTGTTGTTGGGGAACACTGAGTCAATTCTCCTCAAGAACGACACTTTTTCGCTAAGCCTTTCCTCAAGAATCCTTATCTTACAAATCTTACCTGGCGACTCCACTATGGGCG
>JASDQU010737364.1:20684-65226 GCA_032191745.1 Picea mariana | reverse complement strand
CATCAAGTTGAGGTGAAAGTGATAGGATAGTCTCCAGTTACGCATTTTTGTCTTCATTTGCTTCCTCCCTTCCATCAAAGTAAAAATTGCGCGATAACACTTTGGCACTGTTGTTGGGGAACACTGAGTCAATTCTCCTCAAGAACGACACTTTTTCGCTAAGCCTTTCCTCAAGCATCCTTATCTTACAAATCTTACCTGGCGACTCCACTATGGGCGATTCCCTTATCTTTTTGGTAATTTCGAGAAAATTATCTCACGACTCCACAATCCATAAGGAGGTACAATAACCCTCCTCAATCCTTCAGAAGAAAGCCTCCCCGAAACTCGCATGTCGTAAAATCACTCTCCGGAGGAAGTCTTCCTTTAAACACCATGTCTAGCACAGGAACTCAGACAGCATCCCAAAACAAGCCAACAATCAAAGACAATGGTCATCCAATCTTTTCAAACCACTAGACATGTCAGCTATACTAGGCTACCCTAGGCAAATTCCACCCAAGTATGAGAAGTGTTTGCCTAAGTTCACCGGTACTGATGCAATCAATGCCAAAGAGCATATGAGAAACTTTTGGGCGTTCTTCCAGCTTCACCCGGTTAGTGATGATGCTGAATATTTAGTCATGAAATTGTTCTCTACTACCCTCCTTGATGCTTCAAGACGTTAGTACCATAGTCTTCCCGATGGCAGTATTAAAACCACGGACAAATTGGAAGAGGCCTTTCTCAAAAGATGGAGTATCAAATAAGACCCCAACATGCTACTGACCAGGCTGAATACCCTTTGGAAACAAGAGAATGAGACCATTAGAGTGTTCCACACTAGGTTTGAAGCCATGTTGCAGAAAATCCCTGTGAGTCATCATCCAGTTAATAATTTCCTTGTTTACATTTACACCAAATATTTTACTGGTCAACTAGGGTATCTCCTTAGGGATAAAAACCACCAAACGATCCAAGAGGCCCAAAAGTTAGCCACGAATATTGAGGAAAACCTCCACTCATCCAAAATCAAGCCTTTCTCAAACTCAAGCTCCAAAATGGACACTAAGACCAAGATAGTCCACAATGCTGAGCCTTCCTCAAACATTTGTGCCAGCCTGGCAAAGTTGCAGATGACTATGAATGGCATGATGAAAAACCAAGAACAAATGATGAATAGGGTTGTCAACCTAGAAAGAGCCCAGAATCAAGCACCAAGGGTCCCGTATAAAGGCCAATTCCAAAAAGGAAACCAAGTCTATAGACCAAAGAATGATCAAGAAGTTCCTAATACTTTAGCTCCTACAAACGTCGTGGATGAAAATCCTTGGTGTTTTCAATGTAGTGAAGCACACCGGGAACATGAATGTCCTTACAACAATGGAGGCCATGCCTAAGTAAACATAGTATACCATATTATAGAGGGCCCCCAAATTTTCCTAAATATCTCCCCTGAGGAACATAAAGAGGGCATAAAAGAAGCAGCCAAGAAGGCTAGGATGGAAGTAATAAGCTACCTAGACCATGAATTAAGAGAGAAGCTGAAGAAACAATAATTTCAGGTGTATAGACGAAAGAATCTAAACCAAACTCTCTCTACCAATCCTGCAACATCCATAACCAAGCCTCCACCTTTGGACATTCTCCTTCCTAGGAATCATCCCAAAACCGAAAAGGTGGACTTGAACTTTGACTTCAAAGGGGCACTATCCAAGATGCATGTAACTATCCCTTTAAGAGAAGTCATTAAGGTACCATCTGTTGAAGAAAGATTTGATAATTTCTTCAAGGGATCAGATGGACCAATGGACCCCCCTATCATGTTATAAGATGATCACTTTAGGGTCTAGTACGATGAACACCCACCCTTTTTTTATGACCTTGTTGATGAATAACAAGAGCCTCAACAATTGCATGCTAGATTCAGGGGTCAGTGCCAACATGATGTCTCTCAAGGTCATGCAATGATTGGGCCTAAAGGTCACACGACCTTACAAAAATGTGTGTGGCTTTGAGTCTAGAGCCA
Source organism: Picea mariana (assembly GCA_032191745.1). NCBI lineage: Eukaryota > Viridiplantae > Streptophyta > Pinopsida > Pinales > Pinaceae > Picea > Picea mariana. The sequence continues at coordinate 63,218 of JASDQU010737364.1, read as the reverse complement.
TACCCACACATGGGGTAATTGAAAATGTGGAAGTATGCCTTGAAAAATACCCTGAGAGAGTAATCCACATTGACATAGTTGTGGTAGACTCCCCAAATATGTGGGGGATGTTATTATCTAGGAAATTTTCTTCAATGCTAGGAGGCACTCTTGAGATGGACCTCACTTACGTCAATATACCTTTGAACAATGGAACAATAGGCCATCTCCCGAATGTGCCAATGACTAGAACCCATGTGCTGGAAACTAGTAACCCCATCAAAGATGACAAAGCACATGAACAAATCATGGAAAGTCTCCCTGAATTTTCTCCTGATGATATGCCCTTTGCAATAGAGGAAGACTTTGATCAGATATAATGGCTCAAGAGAGAAGATTACCATCAACTACTAGGCAAGGAAGTTGGGACTGTGAAAATGCTAAAGAAAGGGGAAAGCGATATATTGATTCGACCATCCCAGCAAGCAGTCTTCACTGCAAAATCCCACCCCCTTCCCTCTCCAATAATTCAACTTATGATTATTATTATTATTATTATTATTATTATTATTCTGGGTTGTGGTTTAGTGATTGAGACCTAATGTGTAACCACGTTAATGACCCTGGTTCAAACTTTGGTGGGCATAGAGCCCTATGTTATAAGTTTTCCAAATTTTATGGAATTCATATGCAACACTAATTTAATAATAATAATAAAACATGTATTATCATTATGGTCAATGGTGGCCTATTGGTTCGTAAAAGTAGGATGTCGTTATTACCTCCACCAAGATTCTAGTCCCCTAAGTGACATGCTTTCCCCTCATGGGTGTCTTGTTTGCAGAAGTGGGAAGAGTCTAGAAGTTTTGAAATTATGCAAGCCTTGGGAAAATTTGTCAAAATAGATTCCTCCACTTATGAATACTTAGCCAAATGATACATAATCTGTTGTGAGACATTATTGCATGCAATAAATTCCCATATTGAGGAAGGTGTCTCTCACATTGTTGACCAAAAGAATCTACCAAGCAAAAAAGTTGTATTATTCTATGTTTTAAAGTGTGATTGCTTTCGATTATAGTTACAAAAAATGTTTTTTTTATGTGCTTTGTTGTTGCTTTATATCTACATTGAATCCTCCCTTGATTCACTTCTATTTAGGGTGTTTTTTGTTGTTGGAAATGACCTTGGGGAAAACATTTCATTTTGGGGAAACACCCCTATCTAATTGAGAGACATTTCATAGCAATAAAATTGCCTCCAATGGGGGGTGTCACCTTAGAAAAAACATAAATGTTTTTAAAAAAAATTGAAAATAGAGACGTGGGGGGCACAACACCTCCCCAAAATGAACCATTGCATTATTGGAACTTATGGTTCTTGTTGTAAATTCATCTTATTATAATTTGTATCCTACTTGTTCTTATGCATTAGCGAGTTGTGATCATTGGTATAGGTTGGCATTTGGATTAGAGCCTTGTTTCGTATAGTCTAAATTACTGACCGAAAGATCTATTAGCAATCGATTGATTGCATGTAGGATTGATCAACCAAGAAGACAAATCATTTGTTGTGGATCCATTTCTAAGTATGTTTTGTTAATGTTTAAGCCATTATTATAATTCTTTGCATTTCAATAGATAACAATAGCATAATACAANATCACTGAGAAATACACAATCACAAGAGACACAACATTTATCCTAGGAAACCCTCTAGGGGAAGAAAACCCAACAAAACTTCCTTATTATAGATAGTCAATACAATGCCAAGAGATAACTCAAACTAAAACAGAAGATCCTCTCCCAAAGATGCGCCACTCTCTCTCCTTCTTCTCTAACTGCAATTCCAAAACTTGTCTCTCAAATGAGCAAGTGAGTTGTATCTAAGTGAGGCGCTAGCCTCCTTACTTATACAAGACTGGCACGTGTGAAGTGTCTCTTCACTGGCAGGGCCGAATTCTTCAACTGGGTGGTTATAATCACCTTTAATATATTTTGGGGCCTCTTTAATATCTTTTGGGGCCGACTTCTTATTTTGCCTATTACAATTATCTTTTGACCAATCCGCAAAAGGGGATTTGGTCCTTTATAATAATTGACATGATCAATCCGCAATGGGGATTGATCCAATGAATAATATATCAAATAATAATAAGAAGACACTTTGCAGTTACATTATTTTAACACTCCCCCTTAACAAGAAGGGTATTCTTCAACAACATCATTCAACAACATCAAGTGGGTGAGAGGACAACATCATCAATATCATCTTGGAACACTGACTGGCGTATCTGTAAATCATCATAATTTTTCTTCATCAACAACATCGTCATTCTCAAAGGAATGCAATCATCATCTGCATCAATATGTATTAGTGTAAAACTGATACATCATCATCATCATCACAGCACGAGGCTGGCTCATCATAATAATACTAGACTAGATTTACGTCACAGCTATCAAGCCAGAAGCATAGTTCTAGTCTCATCTCATCGTCTTGCTTTACATCACAACTGTCAAGCTGGAAGCAAGATGCTCGTCCTGCATTACATCACAACCATCAGGTTGTAAGTAGGATACTAGACTGGCTTTACATCACAGCTATCCAACCGGAATCTCAGTGCTAGTCTCATCTCATCATCTTGCTTTACGTCACAAACATCAGGTCGAAAGAAAGGTACTTGTCCTTCTTTACGTCACAACCATCAGGTCAGAAGCAGGATACTAGACTAGCTTTACGTCACAGCTATCCGGCTAGAAGCATAGTACTAGTCACATCACATCATCTTGATTTACGTCACAACCATTAGGTCAGAAGCAAGGTACTCGTCCTGCTTTACGTCACAACCATCAGGTCAGAAGCAGGATACTAGACTGGATTTACGTCACAGCTATCCAGCCGGAAGCACAGTACTAGTCACATCACATCATCTTGCTTTACGTCACGACCATCAGGTCAGAATCAAGAGATGTCTCATCACAACAACTACTCCCCCTTTCGAGGAAGGTCTTTTCGGACTATACCAATCTTATCTCGAAAGTGCTCAAACTTTACATGAGATAGAGGCTTGGTCAACACATCAGCAACCTGTTCATCCGTGCTAATGTACTGGAGCTTTAAGGCTCCTCTCTGCACCATGTCACGGATATAATGATATCGGATCTCTATGTGCTTCGACCTGTCATGGAATACAGGATTCTTCGTCATCTTTATGCAGCTCTGGTTGTCACATAGGATCATTGTTGCTTCCATCTCTAGGTCAAATAGAGCGGCCAGGCGCAACTTTCAAAGCCATACAACCTCGCAGCTAGCAGAACATGCAACAATGTATTCTGCTTTCGTTGTGCTGAGAGTAATGCTGGATTGCTTCCTACTCTGCCACGAGATCATAGCTGATCCCAAACTAAAACAACATCCTGAAGTGCTTTTCCCGTCAGAAACACTTTCTGCCCAATTTGCATCAGTGTATCCACTCAATGTGAAATCATGATCTCCATCATAGCTGAGAACACAATCTAATGTACCCTTAAGGTACCTCATCACATGTTTTGCAGCCACAAGGTGAACATGTCTGGGTTCTACCAGAAACTAACTCAATGTGTTCACGGAAAAACAAATGTTTGGTCTGGTGTTCGTTAGGTACATCGGTGATCCAATAATATGTTTGTACAGTGTGGCATCAATCAACTCTGACGAAGTGTCGACCAACAGCTTCATCTTCACTTCCACGGGTGTATTCATGGAATTTCACTCTAGCATGTCAAATCTCTTCAGGATTTTGATTGTATACTTCCCTTGGTTAAGGAAGATCCTCTCAAGACTTTGCCATACCTCAAGACCTAAGAAACAATGCATTAGGCCAAGGTATTTCATTTCAAATTCTGAGGCAAGTCTCTTCTTACATTCAGTGATGATTTTTTCTTCTCCAGTTAAGAATAAGTCATCCACATATAGCAGTAATATTACTGGCTCATCGTTCATGACCTTGAAGTAGAGGTTAGAGTTTGCTTTACTCTTGGTAAAGCCTAAGATTGTCAAGAAACTGTCTATATGGCCATACCAAGCTCTAGGAGCTTGCTTCAATCCGTATAAGGCTTTCTTCAATATGTAGACATGAGACTTCCTGTCTTCAACCTCAAATCCTTGAGGTTGCTCTATATACACTTCCTCTTTGATGACACCATTTAGGAAAGTTGTCTTCACGTCCATTTGGTGCAGCTTCCCCTTAATCTTACCTGCAAGATCTATGATGGTTCTGATCGAAGTGTATCTGGCCACAGGAGCGAATGTCTCTTCATAGTCAATGCCTTCCTTTTGAGAAAATCCATGAGCGACAAATCTTGCCTTATACTTCTCAATACTTCCATTAGTAGCATGTTTTATTTTGAAGAGCCATCTGGAGGATACCACATCTTTACTCTTCGGTCTAGGAACTATTTACCATACATCCTTCTTTATTATGGATTGGTATTCCTCTATCATGGCATCTTCCCATTCTTTCCTCTGAATGGCTTCTTCAAAGCAAGTAGGCTCCTCCTCTAGAAGATCGCACATCAAAGCCATATAATTGGAGAATGGCTTTGGTCTTTTCACCTGTCTCGTGGTTCCTTCGGGAACACCATACTTCTCTCCATCTTGAATAAGCTCTCTAGCCCAAGATGGCTTCCTTTTATGGAGGATCGTCATCTGAGGAGGTTCTTGAACTTCTATCATGTCATGATCTTCTAGTAATTCCTCATCAGGGGAAGTCGTAACTTCCCCTNCCATCTGGAGGATACCACATCTTTACTCTTCGGTCTAGGAACTATTTACCATACATCCTTCTTTATTATGGATTGGTATTCCTCTATCATGGAATCTTCCCATTCTTTCCTCTGAATGGCTTCTTCAAAGCAAGTAGGCTCCTCCTCTAGAAGATCGCACATCAAAGCCATATAATTGGAGAATGGCTTTGGTCTTTTCACCTGTCTCGTGGTTCCTTCGGGAACACCATACTTCTCTCCATCTTGAATAAGATCTCTAGCCCAAGATGGCTTCCTTTTATGGAGGATCGTCATCTGAGGAGGTTCTTGAACTTCTATCATGTCATGATCTTCTAGTAATTCCTCATCAGGGGAAGTTACGACTTCCCTCATTGGTTCAGCAGCTCTGGGAACCTCCCTCACTAGTTTAGTCCCGGGGATTACGGGTTCCTCTTCATATACTTCTTCAAGATGGCGTCTTCTTGATTTCTTAAGCGCTGCATATTCATCAAAAGTCACATCCCTGCTGATATCAATGTGACAGTGACCTAGTATATAGATTTTGAAGGCCTTGGAGACTTCACAGTATCCCACAAATATTCCCTTCTTTCCTGAAGGTTCCAGCTTGTTTCTCTTCTGTTTCGGTATATGAATAAATATTGGGCAGCCAAATATTTTGAGATGGCTTACCTTTGGCTTCTTTCCGGTGAACATCTCTTCTAGGGTCTTGAGCCCAAGTGCACTATGGGATAATCAGTTATGCACATATACAATTTCCATTGTTGCTTCTGCACATAAGCACATAGGAAGATCTTGATCATGGATCATAGTCTTCACAGCTTCCATTATCGTTATGTTCTTTTGTTGAGCTACACCATTTTGTTGGGGATTATAGGGAGTGGTGAGTTCCCTCTTGATCCCAACATCTTTGCAGAAGTTCACAAACCCTTTTGATGTATATTCTCCTCCATTATCTGACCTGAGTATCTTAATCTTTCTTTCAGAAAGATTCTCTATCAAGGCTTTGAATTCCTTGAACTTACTAAACACTTTATCTTTAGATTAAAAAAAATATATCCAGGTGTTACGAGAATACTCATCAATAAATGATACATAATATACATACCCCACTAATGGAGGATGATGGCATTGGGCCACATACATCTGAATGAATGATCTCTAGGACTCCTTCTTCTTTGTTGTCTCTCTTCGAAAATGGGTTCTTGATGTTCTTCCCTTGTGCACATCCATTGCATATGCCTTCATGGTCACCTTTGAGTTCTGGTAAACCTGTGACCGCTTTGCATATGTATGGTAGCGCCTTGTAGTTGATGTGAGCTAATATTATATGTCAAAGTTCACATGAGTTTTCAATGGTGTGGGTCATGGCAGCCTCTGAGTGACCCTTTAGTTTATACAGGTTATTTTCTTCACTTCCAATGATGATTGCTTCATTTAAGGTTTCTCCTTTAGCCCACATAAGAACTTCTCCATATATAAAGGCAACTCTGAAGCCTTTCTTTTCTAAATCTGAAATGGGGAGTAGGTTCTTGGTCAAACCTGGTACATATAGTATGTCCTTCATCTTCAATGAATTCCTTGAATTCAATTTGTGGTTTGATTCTCCCACTCGCTTGATGGCATATTGGTAATCATCTCCAAGTGTCACTTTCTAAGAAAACTTCTTTTCTAAGATACAAGAGAGAATGTTTCTTTGTCTCATCATGTGCTTGTATGCACCATTATCAATGAGCTAAGTGTCCTCTCCAGGTGTTACAGATCCTGAGAGGGCCGATATTATGACACGGTCTTTGATATGCTCTCTTATTATCTTTGCAGGTGGCTCTTCATCTTCGACTACATGGGCATGGTGCCTCTTATGTTTTCTCTTGTATTCTTTTCGTTTGGCTGGACAAAACTTCGCAATATGTCCCATCTTGTCACAATGATAGCATTGTATAGATGAGTAGTCTCTTTCCTTTCGTTGTCCCTTCTTTTGAAATCTCCTTGGATGAGATTCTTTATGATTGCATTTGTTTGATTTTTGAGGCTCTTTATGAGTATCCTTTTGGAAGTAGGGTTTCTTCCTTCCTCCTTTGGTGGGAGTAGCTAGGGATTGATCATCATCTCTTGCTAGTAATTCTTCACGATTCACTACTCTTGTTTATTCTTGAATGCACTCTTCCCGTAGACCATCAAACAATAGTTTCTCTGTTCTGGCACACATTGTTTGGATGAATGCATCCCAAGGTCTTGTGAGTCCATTTAGGGCTGTCATCACAAGTTCGTCTTCGTCTATCGTATCTCTGATTACTTCTAGTTGTTCTTTGAATTGAGATATTCTGGAGAAATATTCCTGAATAGATTCTCCTTTCTGCATCCTTGTATTCTTCAGTTGAGTTCTTAGATTCATCTTTTGGTTTATGTTCTTTCCTTCATACATTCTGGTCAAGGCATCAAACATTTCTTTCAGAGTCTTCTTAGATGACACATAAGGAATCAGGTGGTCTTTGATTGATTCCGCAATGATTCTTTTGGCCCTGATTGTGTCCTTTTGATGCTTTGCCTTTTCTGCAGCATCGACGGGTTTCGACACTTCTTCTTTGACGAATCTTGATAAGTCATTCTCTTCAAGAATGAGGCCAATCCTATACTTCCAAGCATGGAAGTTTTCCACTCCTTCTAGCTTGTCAACAAGATTAACACTTGCAGACATCTTTTACCTGGAGCTAGGAAAATGACCGAAAAATGAAAGTGCTCAAAATCAAAATCCGAACTTACCAAGAGGTGCACTTGGTTGAGGCGAGTAGCCTGGTGTGTTTGGATCTGAGAAAATGCAACTTTTTCTCCCCCAAACTTGATCTGTGGATTTCTGGACTGGTGCTTCTGGTTTTCTGGTACCTCTGGTACTCTGGTACTTCTGGCACACTAGTTTTCTGGTACTTCTGGTACTTTTTGAAACTAGGGTTTCACTTTCTGGGAGATCCAACCATTGAAAAGGTGCGTTGAGAGTGCCAAATTAATCCTTGGGGGAGGGCACACTTTTCTAGAAGGTTTTAGGGCTGAAAAGTTTTACCATCAAAAATCCCTAATTTGCATGTACGACAACAATGACGTTTTTCACTCTTATGAAAGATGCTCTCTTCAGCTTGGCTCTGATACCATGTTAATGTTTAAGCCATTATTATAGTTCTTTTCATTTCAATAGATAACAATATCATAATACAAGATCACTGAGAAATACACAATCACAAGAGACACAACATTTATCCTGGGAAACCCTCTAGGGGAAGAAAACCCAGCAAAACTTCCTTATTATAGATAACCAATACAATGCCAAGAGATAACTCAAACTAAAACAAAAGATCCTCTCCCAAAGATGCGCCACTCTCTCTCCTTCTTCTCTTACTGCAATTCTGAAACTAGTCTCTCAAATGAGCAAGTGAGTTGTATCTAAGTGAGGCGCTAGCCTCCTTACTTATACAAGACTGGCACGTGTGAAATGTCTCTTCACTGGCAGGGACGACTTCTTCAACTGGGTGGTTATAACCACCTTTAATATATTTCGGGGCCTCTTTAATATCTTCTGGGGTCGACTTCTTATTATGCCTATTACAATTATCTTTTGACCAATCCACAAAAGGGGATTTGGTCCTTTATAATAACCGACATGATCAATTTGCAATGGGGATTGATCCAATGAATAATATATCAAATAATAATAAGAATACACTTTGTAGTTACATTATGTTAATATGTTTTACCATTGTCATTGATCCCAATAAATACATGGATATATTGCAGATCCACTAGCATTTTATTAATCGAATAGAAATCATCCGGCATAGTTTAACTATGAATTGCTTCTTTCCTTCATCATTGTATACACTATTATGATCAGGGTGAATGTGGGTTGATGCATAGAGAAGTTTGGTTGACAATTGCAACATTGAATTACCTTTTGCTAGATACACAGAGGAAGCTTGGATCAAATGCCCAGACATGAGTTTCCACCAACAATGATATCAACTAATAGCAACATCAACCGACGATGGATCGATTATAATACAAGGTTTGGTTAACTTGGTATTTCCTTGACGATACTTTTAATAATACACTTCTAAGTGAAATTCATAGGATTGCTAGTTTGACACTATAGATGAAGGTTTTATTTCACTTGGTTGCATTATTTGGTAGCTTGGTATGGTGGACTACTCTTATCTGTATGATTATTAAGAATTCTTGTTAATGTATATGTATTTCTAATTGTCTGGAAATAACACAACTGAAATGAAAATCCTTGGAGGATTTTTCTCTTTCTTTGGAAAATTGGATGTTTGTATAAACATCGGAAGTATAGTTATTCCTTTCTTTTCAGAAATTGGAGCATTGAAGAAATCACTTGTTATTTATGTGAATTATTTCCTAGTGGACTGAAGAAGACAAGTTGTTAATACCATTGTTGTAGAAGAATAGACCCAAGTTCTGTTTTCTCTTGGTTGCATTGTCATTATGGAAGTATATGTTGTTGTTTCTTGGTTATATGAGCTTTGAAGGAAGCATATTGTTGTTGTTGTGTTGTTTACTAAAATAAACCAAGGATCTATCTCCTTTTGGTAACTTATTTCTTTTCTTGTATAATAATGTTGTCTTGAGTGCACTGTTTGCACATTTGATTGAGTTATTTTGACCTAGTCGAAGATTGACCAATATACATGATTGTAAAAATTTTGCTCGTAACTGACTTAGTGCATATTTTAAATTTGTGTACCCTTTGTTGGAAATATGGGTGTTGTTCAGAGTCTTCATGCAGAGAAATAGAGAAGGTTGAAGCTTGTCTCCCAAGAAGAAACCATCGTTGAATTGAATAAATTAGTTTCTCGACCTCATCAAGAGATTGATGGTAATAATCAAACCATATAGACATTGCAATAGTTCAAGCCAAGTTTTGTGCAATTGAAATGTTCACCTCTATCTTGAAGAAGTGTGATGGAGCTATGAAGATTGGTATCATGGAAATAATTTTGGAACATGTATTTTAGAACATTATGGTGGAATTTGGGGTTAAGACATATCTATTTGATGATTTTGAGGAGGGAGTTAAAAACCTCTTTCACCTTGATATTGTTGGACTTAGTAGATTCATGGGTTGAAGAAAGTGAATTCCTAGTTGGGAATTGGATGTATGTTTTTGTAGCTCTCCATTGATGAGCTTCACAAGGATTCTACTTCATTCAAGGGAGATAATGTTTGGTTATTTGATGAATATGAGTGTTTGAAGAAAGATTATGATTTTTTATTATCATAGAGGGCTGAGAAAGATGAGACTTTTCAAGGATTGTAGGAATGCAAACAAAGTCTTGAACTATAAGTTAGTCCATTGCAGATTGTTGCAAAGAATTTTAATGTGGAGAAAATTGATTCTTCAGTTAATGTTCGTGATGATGCATTTGATGATAATGCTTGTAGTGTTGTTGATTGTATGAAGGATGATGTTGATGTTGATGACACTCCCCCTCATCATTTCTTGTTCATTAAAACTGTTGTGATTTCTCCTATGTTTGGAAAACATACTATAGGTATTGGGTCTCAATTGTTGAGTAACATGGGCTATATTGGTGGTGGAATTGGGAATATTGGATAGGGTATTATTGTTCCAATTATTCATGAGCTAAGATCAAGTAGAGAAATCCTTGGATATGATAGGATCTCATCCACAATTAGAGTTGGTTATGCATTGATTGTTGTCTTGTTTTTTGTTGGTGGATATCATCCCATTGAGTTGTAGGAATAGAAACCCATTTTTGATGACTTTGATGACTCAATTGAAGATTTGGTTGATAATAACATGCTATAATTGGAAACTATTATTGCAGATGACAATGTTATTGGTGTGAAGGGTTGTCCTAAACCTATAGTTGAGGAAAAATTTGAGCCTACACCCTTTACTTAGTAGGAACACAATTATTTTCCATATCAATGTCCTCATCATTGATATTGTAGGAATATGTCCACGAATTGACATTCTTGGAATGATTGCAATACTTCTTATAGGTTTTTGTAGAAGAGGCGTGAGAGACAAAATTTTGGCCCAGTGCTAATTAACGGGGTTGAGTGTGGTTGCATTGATGAAGTGTTTGAATAGGTGCTTGTAGAATTCTTGGTAGAAATTTTGGGTCCTAAGACGCTATAATTGTGGAAATACAGGTTGTGGAAATTATGGTTTTTTACTAACCCTAAAACTAGTTTCAAATAGGTGTTCTGAGTACAATAGTTATATCTACTTCATTATAAATCCAAATTCAGTGCAATCAATTTCTTTGGAAACAAAACCATCCATGTTATTATAGGTCAAAATTTCATAATCACATTAGACAAATTTGATGCGTTGCATTCTATACAAGTTCACTCTCTAGAAAATGCCAAAAATCAACAAGTTTTGGAAAAGTTACGATAATGTTTCTTTGGCACATCAAATTGTGGTCAGATATATAGAATTACAAAGACTACAAGGAAAATTTTCAGACTTATAAGTACCAAATTTTAGAGATACATCAGAAGGAAGGTCGTCCATAAGGATAGACTCCAGATCAAGGTTTTAAAAGGTATGTTAACTTAAAACTATCTTAAATTTTGATTAGGATGTCCAATTGAGATGATTCAAAAATAACTGGAAAGAGAAAACATAGAAGATTATATTGGAAAAAGGATTATAACTATTTGAGATCATTATTCTTAATATACCGAGGTTGTAAGTTAAGGGTTTGGGTTAGAGATCAATTAAGAATAAATAGGAATGCATAATTTTATTGGAGATGGAGATAAAGATGAAATCAATCTTATGGAATGGTTGAGGACGATAAAGAAAAATAATTTGAGACCTTTGATGACAACATTTTACTTGAGGGGTGAAGCTTATAATTCAATACATTTGACAATAAAATTTTACTTGAGGGGTGAATATTTTAAGTGGTGGGATATCCTTGATGAAGGTACTAGACTCCCCCACATGGGAAAATTTTGAAAAACTCTTCTCAAATAAACATATCAAGGATAAAAAATGAAGGAGATGCATAAAATTCAAGTGGCATTAAAGAAATCAAAACAAAAAGTCTCCAAATTGCAAAAGGATAATGACAAACTAAGAAAATATATTATTAAGAAAGATGGTGGGTTCTCCAAAAAGATGGAGGTTAATAACTTAAAGAAAAAAAATAGCAAAGGAAAGCTGGAAAACAATGAGGTAAAGGAATAATTATAAAAGAATGAGTTAAAGGAAGAATTGAAAAAGAAATATGAAGAAACAAAAGGATTATGTAAGCATAATAAAGAATTTAATGATGTTAAGAAGGTAAAACGACAAGTACATGAGTCTGAGTCAAAGAATAGGGATGAATATATTACCACAAAACTTGAAGGGGAAATTTGCAAGAAGGTTGAGGAATTCCTAAATGATGACGAGGTAAAATCATAAATGCAATCAAGAATTGAATAAGAACATAATAATTTGATAGATGGGGTCACATTGAAACTTCAAAAGGAGAAAGAAAACAAGACTCAAGGAGGTCACCAGAAGATACTTGAAGAATTTGAACGCCATCTACAGAATGTACATGTCAACTATGATGGTATTATCTCAAGGGATAGAGTAATCAAAGACCAAGCAAAGATGATAGAGGATTCCATTGTCTCTAGATAGAAGATAGATAAAATGTGAAACCATATCGACACACTCATTACCAGGAAATATTTCAAGAAAGACAAGAAGATCATTATCAACATTATCAAGGAAGAAGATGGAATACTCATCAATATTCATGGAACATGGAATCACAAAACCACTCTTCAACAAGATATTATCAAAGACCAACTAACACAAATTGGAGAAGTTAAAACAACAATACATGCAATCAAAGGAAATAAAATTATGTAACAACCAACCATCAAGGATTAATACCAAAAATAATTTGTTTTGGATGGATGGATCATCATAAATGGAAATAAGAAAGCAGGAACATAAGAAAACCATATTACTCAGTTTCATCACATATAAATCCCTTAATTGCAAAGCTTTGAGGAAAAATATTTTTGATGGATGGTACTATGGTATGACCCCAAGGGGGGCATATAGGGGGTTAAATTTATATGATATGACCACAAGGGGGGCATATATGGGGTTAAATGTAAATGTAATGGGTAAATATATATGTAATAGTGGTCGGCCTATCAATAAAGGGGACACATGTGTAATGTGAGAAAATGTATATATACAGAGATCACGTAGTCATTATTGAGGAGAGGTGATTTGGATGTATGAATGTATTTGGGTAGTTGGAGGAGGTTATCCTATTCGTTAAGGAGTTATTGTGTAACTTATATCTCTAATATTTATTGGAGTTGTGCTCCATGCTCAAATTGGTGTACATGGTGTGTAATTTTGGTTTATTATGATATCTTGAGTATTTGGATCATAACAATACCTTGGATATATTTGAACAATATGATGGTTTCTCACATGATGTTATATGGAGGCGGTATTGCTTATTCACTATACTTGATTGGATCAGTTTAATTTGGTTGTCAACGTTTGTAGTTCCTATCAAATTAAGAGCGTATTTTTATGTGATTTGTCTATAATTTGATTTGTCCTCCACACTAAGTTTAAGGGAGATTGTTGCAATCTATGCTTCTTATTGTAAACTCACTTTGTTTGATTGTGTAGCTTACCATGAACAATGCGCCGAGGGTTAAGGGAGTCGATCAAGGGGTGGACCCAACTAGGCACATAGAGTTGAATTTTTCCACCTTGATTACATAGATCTATGTTATATGGACAATTAGGGGGTGTGGTCTTATACATTGAGTTTTTTAGTTGTTTATCTAACCCTATATATAGATGATTTTATAGATTGGTCTATCACACCATCTCTTCTATGGAGCTAAACTCACCATGCTTAAATTTAAAGGTGTCTATTGGAAACACCATTTCTCTTCGAATATATGTTATAAATTTTTGTTATTTTTTGCTTGTTCCAACATGTTTTGGGAGTTCATGTGGGCCCATTTCAAAAAATAAAAATCTCTATGTTTTGCTAAGAGCCCCTCCTAAACCCTAAGTGAGACTATTTATGCATTTGGGGATTGCATGTCTTCGAGGGAAGATAACAACAAGAAGAGAGGGGTTTTTGTATATTGGACGGGATAGAATACTAATTTTGTAGGTTGAGAGGTAGAGGAGAAGATAAATCTCATTATTTATCTGCCCGGGTAGAAGAAAATCACAATTTGTTTCTTTGATTTTTCTCTTATTCTCTGAGGAATCAAATGGCTTCATTTTCCTCATTTTTAAAAAGAACCCTTGGAAGGAGAAATGATGGAGGAATGGGTGGTGGTGAAGAAAATCCAATGGTCCCCATTCCAATGACTTACTACTATAGAAATATTTGGAGAAAATTGGAAATACGGAGAAAACCTCTAGTTGGAGCAATGTTATTGGAACTGAACTAGAACCAATAAGCAGTTAGTCAGACTGGTTTTTGGAGGTACAGTTGGAACTGACCTTGCAAACCAAAATTAATTTGTTTTGGTATGAACCAGTCTGACTAACTGCTTATTGGTTCTAGTTCAGTTCCAATAACATTGCTCCAACTAGAGGTTTTCTCCGTATTTCCAATTTTCTCCAAATATTTCTATAGTAGTAAGTCATTGGAATGGGGACCATTGGATTTTCTTCACCACCACCMATTCCTCCATCATTTCTCCTTCCAAGGGTTCTTTTTAAAAATGAGGAAAATGAAGCCATTTGATTCCTCAGAGAATAAGAGAAAAATCAAAGAAACAAATTGTGATTTTCTTCTACCCGGGCAGATAAATAATGARATTTATCTTCTCCTCTACCTCTCAACCTACAAAATTAGTATTCTRTCCCGTCCAATATACAAAAACCCCTCTCTTCTTGTTGTTATCTTCCCTCGAAGACATGCAATCCCCAAATGCATAAATAGTCTCACTTAGGGTTTAGGAGGGGCTCTTAGCAAAACATAGAGATTTTTATTTTTTGCTTGTTCCAACATGTTTTGGGAGTTCATGTGGGCCCATTTCAAAAAATAAAAATCTCTATGTTTTGCTAAGAGCCCCTCCTAAACCCTAAGTGAGACTATTTATGCATTTGGGGATTGCATGTCTTCGAGGGAAGATAACAACAAGAAGAGAGGGGTTTTTGTATATTGGACGGGACAGAATACTAATTTTGTAGGTTGAGAGGTAGAGGAGAAGATAAATTTCATTATTTATCTGCCCGGGTAGAAGAAAATCACAATTTGTTTCTTTGATTTTTCTCTTATTCTCTGAGGAATCAAATGGCTTCATTTTCCTCATTTTTAAAAAGAACCCTTGGAAGGAGAAATGATGGAGGAATKGGTGGTGGTGAAGAAAATCCAATGGTCCCCATTCCAATGACTTACTACTATAGAAATATTTGGAGAAAATTGGAAATACGGAGAAAACCTCTAGTTGGAGCAATGTTATTGGAACTGAACTAGAACCAATAAGCAGTTAGTCAGACTGGTTTTTGGAGGTACAGTTGGAACTGACCTTGCAAACCAAAATTAATTTGTTTTGGTATGAACCAGTCCTAAACTAGTAAAAAATGGTCAAAACTAATCGATTCAAGACAAACTGGTTAGAATCAACCGATTTTGTCTGGTTTTCCTCCCCTCCCCCAAAAAACCAAAAATAAAATTAAAAACATAAAACTAAAACCCTATAACTACCCTAAAACCTAATTGATCTATTTAATGATTCCCCCCTTCTATCATGAATGTAATTATCCTACACGACTTGTAGTCAATTCCTTCACCACAAGATAATGACATTAGTGTTGGACCTTAAAGGGCATCGAGTCAATATGTCGAGCATTACCATGTAGAGAATGTAGAGGATCTATATTCGGATGATTATATAGTTTGATGCAATTGTGGACTATAGTATGAGTATTATTGTACTCGCAAGGCCATTTAGAGCCTCAATGTTGATGTATTTTGGTTAAGATATGTATTACACTTGGTGCCATTTTGTTATATTCACTCTTACAATGATATATACATGAGAACAAATTTCATATTTCGTGTCTAATGGTTTTTATTTAGATGGATGTACAAAATATATGTTTTTCTATCAAAATTTTAATATTTTATGTATTTTTTGGCCCATCGGTTTTGTGGTCAATTTTTCACTAGTACTAGTTTAGTTCTAGTTTTTATGGTCAATCAGTTTGGTCCTACCAAACATTGGGTGGGAGCTACAAATGAGTATGCTCATTTTGAAAGAATGATTACCTTGGCTCATGTAATAGGGTGAAAGGCCATTTTCTTTCTAATTGTGGGCATGGAGTTGAGAAGTGTGTTCATATATCAACCACAGATAGGGAAAGAATTGAAAGAGAAAAATACATGGTTATTGAAACACTGGATGAGATGAGTGTCAATTTTCTCTCCAAGCGGATTCAACCCTTGGTATGCACTAATACCATTTCAATTGTTTACCACTCTACTCAACACCTGACCATTAGCTCAAAGATAAAACATCTACTAAAAGCACAATTGACTAATCAACTACACATGCAGTGGAAGCATAAACAAGGAAACCAAATCACGCACATAAGAACACCAAGAATTTTGGGTAAACAATCCCTAGAAAAACCCTATAGAAAAAACTAGTCCAATGATGCTTTTATTAAAGTCAATTCAGGGCTCCCGTAACAAGGATAATGGTCCACTAAGAGAATTGTACACTGCAGAAAAACCGGGAAACTCTTATGCTTCTATACGACCTTGTACCAACATGTTTCCTAATGCATCCATGACTTTCCCTTCTCTATCCCACATATTTCCTCGCCTTACCCTTATCTGAACCATGGATATTCACAATTGTCTCATCTTAGACCCACAGATGTGTACGAAAGCCTGTATGACAACCTCCGTACGACTCTGCTCTTCCCTTCGGTCTCTTCCCTTTGAAACTCACCTTTGGATACTTCTTCTCTATCTCCTCCTTGACTTGTATGAACTCTAGATGAATGTCCTTATCCACCTATCAGGATATTGAATCATGATCCTTTGTGATCCATGTTGATTTTTCTAGTGCAACAAGAGATGTGAATTTCTTGAGTTTCAAATGAGCCAAACTGGCTCCTTATTTATACTAAACTGGCCTTCCCAACATAAACGACTTTTCATTTTTCACATTATGAAGACCGACCATAGTTACCAAAATTCAACACTCCCTCTTAACTAGGAAGGTATTCATAACAACCAGTTGAATGTACTCAAGTTGACAAAAAATCTATCTATGGAAAGGTCATATAAAAAATATCATCATCATCATCTGCAACATCAACAAAAACCTTTCTTCCCGATGTTATCCAAACATCAACACTTTGAGGGAGACATTCTTGATCATGCCAAGCTTGTCTCTGAAGCATACAAATATTTTCCTAGACTCATGACACTTGTCTGTCAGTCCTGGGGGATGTCTTTCTCCCACCTAAACCAAGGGGAAACTCCTTCTACATATCTCCATCTGATCCATCTGACTCTCTCTAAGATCAAGATCACTCTAGGTCCGCATGTGATAGCATCTAACATCTCAATTCTTTATCATTCCTTGTCAAAACACCATTATTAAGGACAAAGACTACACCATGACCATTCACCATAGGTACACCCCTGTGAATGAATGTCAGTTTGATGTTATCTGACACGTGGAAACCAACTCAAACACCTTGAGTCCATATCACTCCTTGTCATGATCAAGGAAGGGCTATGCCTGGGACCATTTACCACAAGTATACCCCTGTGATAAATGTATCCTAACTCCCTTGGTCTTCGGCCCAATCTAGGAGAAGGTCTGCCCGATGCTTACTGGGGCCATTCACCATAGGTACACTCTTGTGGGTGAATTCCTACCCGATGTTTCCACACACTAGAGGAACACTAGCACTTCGAGTCTTCTATCCTTTAAATACTACACTCGGGCCATTCTCCACTAGTCAAATCACCATGACTAATCCCAGGAGAATTTCTACCYAGTGTTCAAACATCAACACTCCCTCTTAGCTAGGGAGGTATCTTTCCATGATGTCTTCATCTTAGTAGTCCATTGAATTCTCTACAATCAACTAGTAGCGCACATCTACTACCATACCAATGATAGTTCAAATCATCTRTCATAGTCTCTGTGATCAAACAATAGCACACGACTACTTCCAAGCGATTTGGTAGTCTCCATGGAAGTAAGCTAGTAGCACACAACTACTACAATTCCATCCAATAGAACATGATTGTTGTCAAGTCATAGTAGTACACAACTACTGCCTAGTGATACAAAATCATTGCCAGTGGTACACAACCACTATCGATGGCACACAACCATCACTAGTAGTAGACAATTATTGTCCAGTGAAACACAGTCACCACCAGTGGTACACAACCATCATAGTAGCACAAAACTATTTTCCAGTGACACACAATCACCATTAGTGGTACACAACCACCATAGTATGGCATCAAATCTCTGGGCCATACCTCATCTGAATAATCAAGCATGATGCTTTAATAAGTCATGTGTTGAAACCTGCACACTCAACTGAGTTTCATGCAGTTGTCATGCACTCAACGAAGTGTCCCATGACTACAAGGACCATTCTTCTTGATCAGGTCTTCATCTATGCTACATGAAGAATTCCAGTCCTTCCAGATGTTGAAATACACACCATGGGCTATAGGTACCATTCTTCTAATCAGGTCACTACATGTGCCATAAAAGAATGTCAGTCCCAGAACATTTTTTCTAATCAAGTCACCATATGTTCCATAGAGAAAATGCCAGTCCTGTACCAAACTCCCTAATCAGGTCATCATTCATGACATAGGGGGTGGACCATTCATCCTGATCAGGTCACCATCTGTGCCACAGGAGAATGTCAGTCCTGGATAATTTTCTATAGAAAATGTCAGTCCATGATACATCAACAATATGTTCAACCTGGACCATTCTCTATAAGGAGAATTTCATTCCAACAACACATTAAATATCCATAATGCAATAATATCAACACTCCCTTTCAACTAAGGGAGTAATCTCCACATGCCCCAACTTGTCCCTGAAGTATATAGACTTCCCTTTGAAAAAGGGCTTCGTCATAATATCTTCTATATTCTCTTCGATGGATATTCACTGCTCCCTTTTGTACCATTTCACAGATGTAGTTGGTATCCACAAGACTTGAGCTATCTCATCCTACAAGGGGTGGCCATTCCCTTGGGGTTGATTAAGCTAAGTCATCTTGGACCATACTTGAAATATTGAGGTTATCTCATGAAACCAATGTCTCGAGTCACTCATGAATTATTTCCATACTATATATCTCATGGTTCCCTCATGGAACACATGTCTAAGACATATCGAGGTTCCCTCATGGAACCAATGTCTTCTCTAGAACACATCGAGGTTCCCTCATGGAACCAATGTCCCCCAAGACATATCAAGGTTTCATCGTGAAACTAATGTCTTGGTTCCTTCATCTAACTACCCGAGGCATGTCATGATGAATTCCACATTCCCCTCTGCCACCACATTCATTGTGGGTGGCTTAAATATATCATATTCTTCCACAAGTCCTCAATTTTTATTGCCACACTACATTCCCTCAGACGTTTTCTTTGTCATGTTTATAAATTGTATGGATTCTCAAGCCAATGCCTTTCATGGATAGAGATATTTTTGGAAAATAGTTGTTGGTCTCACATAATCTGAAGATAACGTATGAAAGAAAACATATAAAGAGCATATACCACTCTTAAAACTGATACACGATCCATGTTCTTTACAAAACATGATGGATCTAGGATGACTCCTCTAATGGAGACAACTCTTTCATGATTCAACTTGGCACAGATTATACTTGCAACTTTCTCAATTCTGTTAACTGGAATGAAAATGGGATCCCCACAGAGCTTGCGTACTCCGACAACCTTCTTTCAGTGTGCCCAAAATAAATCAGGCATTCTTTCTCATCCTCTGTCCCATTTGATTGATGTGATTCTCAAGTGACCAACATCATAATTTTTTTTATTCTTCAAGTCCTCCATTAATGGTGGTCATTGCATGCCCTCCATTGTATCAAAGCCATTAATATGGATTCCCATATTATTAACACTTCCAGTGGCCGGTACCACTTCCATAATGCATTGGTTAACAGTGAAGTGAGCTATTTGTATGTAAGGATATGCTACATGCAAAAAATTTAAAACTCCTAGAAAATGGTTCTTAGTACTCTTATCATTGGGCTCCAAATGGGCAAGGGAATTCACATTAGAGTGGTGTAGATCATCAAAGAGATAGTAATCCACTCTCTCCATGGTAGAACCTATGGGAGAAACCAACCCTCACAACCTATAGAGTATGACCTCCACTACATCGTGTGCTCCTTGTGACATTGCCTCTACGCATGCTATCAAGAGACGTAAAAGCCTCAAGACTTTGTACTCTATATCCTGAAGGGCACCGTGATAGACGTCAACAGAGGAAGACCCTGCCTTCTTTGTCATGACAACATTGTCAGAAAGAAGTTGATCTCGAGCAGCTGGATGCTCATTATCCATTGGGCATTGCAAGACAATGGCATCACTCTAACGACTCGATATTGGATCTTCCTCGATGTTGTTATTGTCATCTTGCAGATCTGCATGCATCAAATACTCTTTAATTTTCCTGCAAGTATGTTGGAAATGATGGGTTATTAACGGAGCAACCATCATTTTCGTCGATGATTAAATCATCCTATGACAATTTGGCTGCATCCAAATCCACGTACAACCGTTCTACTACTGTAAAATTACTATACCAATCTACATGCGACGAACTAGTGAATACATGATCCCAATCCAATTCAGAAACCCATGATGTTCCAGTTCTAACTTCCATTTACTTGGGCCCTCCCATGAGGGAGTCAAGACCATTTCTTCTCTAATACCATTTTGATTTTTCTAGTGCAACAAGAGATGTGAATTGCTTGAGTTACAAATGAGCCAAATTGGCTCCTTATTTATACTAAACTAGCCTCCCCAACAAACACAACTTTTCAATTTTCACTTTTCACATTATGAAGACCGACCATAGGTACCAAAATTCAGCAATCCAACCCTCTCATCAATACTTGGATGAATTCTCTTCACCCAACTAGTGAGATCTTCTCACTCCAACGTAAGCAAAAGCCCTTCTTTTCTCCTACACTCCTTACTAGCAAAAGTCCTTCTTTGCTATCCTCAACCTTGGTCTCTCACTAAGTCTCTCTCACAAGTGTATCTCACACAAGTCCCTACCTTGGTATCTCACTAAGTGACTCACAGGTGTATCTCACACAAGTCCCTACCTTGGTCTCTCACCAAGTGACTTCCTCTCAAAGTCTTGACTATGTCAACTCCCTCAACACAAGTGACTTCTCCTATACCCCAACCTTGCTTTTATAATCATGAGTTACAATCTATTTCTAATATTCAAAGTAATCTACGATTGAGAGTACTTCTCACACCCAATTCACCAATAAATACAATTTTACTTTAATTAATTCCTTCTAACTAAAGTAAACTCAAGAATATAATATTTTCAACTACTTCCACATGTAAAACACATGTCTATGTGGAAGTACATGTACGATGCTACCAAAACATCAAAAAGAAGTCGTAATATAAGTCACATGACATGTGCAAACCCCCTGTCATGTCACATTTCCGGCGTGTTAGACATGATTCAAACTAATTCATGTTTGACACTTGTTTAGAACGTGTCATGTTCACAGGACACCTGTCCTGCTCATAAAAGGACCCCAACTCATGTTTTCTCATGCAAGTTGCAGCTGTGAGGTGTTTCAGTTTGCAACTAAGGGATATTTGTCCTTAATAATTCTATTTAAAGAGGTCCCCACCCCCTCCATTTCACCCACCCTAGTAAAAGTGACATTCTCCTTTATCTTTCATTTTCATCCTTTTACTTAAATTTTTAACATTACCATTAATTGTTTCAGGATGTTTGAGAGTGGTTCCAACCTCATTAGACTTCACATGGAGAAGTTATAATTTTAGGTCCCATTCAAAATTCAATAGACTTAACAGTTTCCAGGATTTCAAGATTGGTAGGATTGCAAAGTTTCCATTGGATTCTATCATGTATGAGGGTATGGAACTGACATTTAATCAAGGACACCAAACCCTTTATGTAACTCGATGTTGGCGACATTGATTTTTGAACTCTTCTATCATGACCCCAATAAAAATGTACCCTTCACTCAAGTATAAAATCTTTTGTTGAACAGTCTTGAACTCTTCTATTTGTCATCATGTCAAGTGACTTAGTGGTGTATGTGCACACCAACCTCTGTATTATATGCAGGAACTGGGCAGAGAGAAGAGTGGTTGAATGGAAAGACAAAGATGTGGGATGTGTTTTCTAATGATATGGGTTTGGACAACAATGTTGAATTGGCGATGCCATCATTTATGTTAGTAAGTTAGTAACTATAGCCTGTGTCCTCATGTCAGGTGACTTAGGTGGTAAGAATTTATACCAAAATAAAAAAAAAATTAAGTCCATGTGATCATTGAAGAATCTTGAAAGGGATTAAACACAAATCCATTGGGGAAATAGTTTGAAATTGGAGGGAGAGATGAATTTGATAGTAGGGGTTCCCTTTGCATTTATGCACGTGACATTCCCTTTAATTGTTCTTGGTCACCATCATTTTAGGGAATGGTTCAACTAATCAAGGAATTTCCTAAGGGCTACAATACCCTCATTTTTTAGAAATCACACCACCCTTCTAAAGAATAAGAAATTTATATTCCATAGGTTGTGGGAACCAATTTTCCAATTGGATTATGCATGGGTTTCCCATAACTTTCAATGTTGGATTGATATGACCAAAAATAAATTGGTGGACTTGATAGTCATGTTTACTTCATGGGGGTATATTTAAATTGAGAGGAATTGATGCTTTGGGGTAGGGGAAGAATGGTCAATTGATTGACTTACCAAAGAAATTGAGTATGTGGGAAAGACAATGCCATGCAAGTAAAAAATGTATGGACATGAAAACAAATTGGAGATATAATTGGGATTAGGTTAGACCAATGTTTTATATTGAAAGAATTAGAAACAAGATGAAGGACTAGAAAAAAATGGATTAGAAGATCTAGGCATTGTATCTAGGGTTCCATCCCTAGCTTCTATGCAACCTTTACATGCATTCCTTGGCCAACCTTTTGTCTCTAGCTCAACAAGTCTGCTCCCCTTAGTAGAGGACCTGATCTCCCCATAGCTCTAGGACTTGGTCAAAATCATCACTTCCCTTTTCCCCCATTTTCAAGTATTCATTTTGGTGGGTCCTCCTCACTAACAAAAAAGACAAAATATCTAGTAGACTATTTGGGTCCCTCTTTTGTTCCCACCTTACTTAGCATTGTGCTCATTCCAAGGGCACATATTTATTGGATTTGTGATGCCACCTTCCTCTAACAGCCATCATTTAGACACGACATCTATTGGGACCACATAAGGGTTTGGCCCCTCCTATATCATGTCCAAACCTTTGTTGGAAGAAAAGACGTCATTCAAGGTTACCCTCCTAAAAGTATCCCAACATAGAGTGATATAATATCATAGGAAGTAACTCTTCCCTATTTGCAAACCAAGATGGTAAGAGAATCCCTTTCTCTGACCATACCAATAGTTTTAGATGTAATATATTAGGAAAAATACTTCAAGAGAAATCAATTAATATGTGGATTCAATGGCCTTTGGCCAAAATTCACATATCTACATTCATGTATTTTCACCACCTCAAAGCCCAAAATCAAGGAAGAATCCATTATCTACTCATGCAAAAAAGAGTTATTCATTGTTGAATTCGACGTCACTTACAACATATATCTTATCCTCAGCTTAGGCCCCTTGTTATGGGCCAAAGTTGGACTATGCATGAAGTCATGGATCACATCCTTTGACCCTTATTTATATTGGCTCTCCATTGCTCCATTTTGGGTAAGGATTCCTAGTCTTACACTCTGTTTCCAGGGTTTCTAGTCCCTGGAGGATATTATAAATACACTTAGAAAATTCCACTTCCAAAACGTAGAAACATAAAGAAGGAATATCGCTACTTATGCTTGAATCTACATAGACATGAATTTCAACAGAGGATTCCCAATGGAAATAAAGTTGGTAACAAGTGAAATAGGCCCTTGATTATGTGTAGTTTTCCTTCGGGTGTAGGGATTGATTTGAAATTGGCATACTGCCCAAAATACACCAAAGAATCTCGACCCCTTAGGAGATCCCACAAAAATCCCACTTGCTAGGTAGGATGCATGGAAGAGAGTCATCTTATAAAAAATGATCTCCTAAATACCTCCCCTCTAGTCCCTAAATTGGTGAGGCAGGGGAAGGGAAAGTCACTGAGTGAACCCCCTGCATAGGGAGGTTTGCAGGACATGGTTCTTTTGGATTCAAAAGAAAAAGAAACAAAATCGACTCAATCTCAAGATCCACTAATAGGAATAGAACAAAAGAATAAACAAGAATAAATGGATCCAAATTAGTGAGTCCTTCTACGTAACCTAGAACAATGAAAATTTCTCTCTCCCCACCCCCCCCATCATAGCAACCACAACCCCCATACCCCCTTATAAAAGGGNATATGAAGATGAAAGCATAGAAAAACTATAATGCAAGTAGCTATGAGAACCAACAACACCACTCCAAGATCAATCGGAGGAGTTGTATTTAATCTTCCAAGAAGAAAAAGAAAAAACAACCACATCACATGTCAACTTACATGGCACATAATCTATTTTTAACATGTATTTATTATGTACTTTGTTATGCTCCTAGTTCATCAAAACTTAATGTAACTTAGGATATGAAAGAAACTTGGGTAGAAAGAAAAGAATCACTGGCTAGAAATACCCCTGCCCTATAAGAGGTAGGTGATCTCCTCAAATAAATGACACCATTGTGAAATTATGTATATTTTCTCTAAATGGTAAAGTCACAATTTTTTGGCTCGATACCTGATAACAACTTCTTTAAAAAAAAATTGAACCAACTGTTTTGGACCCCATCTATTGTCCATAGTTTGAACATTTCTTTAAAATCAATCATTTAACAAGTCCCATGGATGAAAGAAATTTTTGAAAAAATCCAAGATACTCAATATTGAATCGCAAGCCACCAACATGAACAAGCCTTGTATAGGAACTTGGCAAATTTGCAATTATTGAAATTTACAAAAAAACAAGTTTTCCTCTAATTATGTCACATTGTAAGATTAGATGAGGTGAGCATTGCTTTGAATTCTATGTTATTTAAAAATAGTGGAAAAATTAGAGATAAGCAAACACATAAAAGGTATGAAGAACAAGGCATATTATCCTTGATTAGGATTGGTGGGGTTAGATATTTTCACTTTAGTGTGTGAAACCATCGTTGATTTGTTGTGATTTTGTGATAAAAATGTGTCTACGATGACTTTGTTTATGAAGGAATGAGCCATATGTTGAGCAAGTTCAACAAGTTTTGGAGGAAAAATATCCTTATAAATTGTTCAACATGTTGGAATTTGTGTTTAAACCCAATTCTTGGATGTCAATCGATGTATTTTGGTGTCAGTGGAGGAATCGACCAAGCAATGGAAAACACAATTGAGGGGATTCCACTGGGGGTCGATACTGACTAAAGTGGTCTCGATTAGGTTTATCGTGACCCATTGGGTGCAAAAGAAGTCAGGAAATGTAGATTGGTGAACCACTTTGGGGCCATCTTGGGTGATCAAGATTGACTAAATCAACCTTAGTTTAAGGGATATTGATCACACACTCAAGTATAAATAGATGATCTCTTGGATCGATCTACATGGTGAATTATGGTAAAAATATTTGCGTTGTGTTGATATACACTATGCTAATTATATAACAATATTTCTTAACACCACCTACTTTTCTTGGATTTTTTGTCTACCTCTGTAATTCCCTTGTGAATTTTAACATGGTATCAAAGCTAATATTGAATATCCTATCTTGGTGCTAGTTGTTGCAAGGTGTTTTGAAACTATCACATCATAGGAATAATATGAATGGTATTTGATCGAGTCCTAAGAATTCAAGAGATGGAAAGATTCAACTTGCTTGGACTTGAAATTTTTTGAATCAAGGTTTTGCATAAATGATATGGGACAATGATTGTCCCATGTCACTTTTTCTTGTGGTGCTTGACATACAACTATGGCATATGGGAATAAGACATTGAGAATTCCTTGAATAACAAAGCATTATTAAAGTTCACAAACAATGTTTTTACTAATCCTAAATATGGACATGAGAATTTCATGGTTAATGGGAAGAAGGATGAAGATATAAGTGTCATGAAAACCTAAATCTTAAGGGAGACTCAGTTTCATACTAGTGGAATCGACTTCCCAAATGAAGTCTAGAAGAAGTTAAAAATGTTGTTTGACAAAGTCAATGAAATTCAAGTGATGCAACTTGAGAAAGATTTGGTCTCTCTTGAACCCTTCTCTTTTGAAAGGAATGGGGATTATCTTGCTCACATAAAGGGGATTTAGTTGGAGTTGGGAAAAAGTGGGAAGGACTTCTTGAAGAAAGAAGGGTAGTTGATGTAATTAATCGTGATGAATTTGGAAACACTATATGATGTTTTATGCTCCAAATTTCAAGAAAAATTTTCTTCAAGGAAAGAATATGGGAAGGATTATACCTTTGACTTATCTTTCTCTTTATTGATTAGGTCATAGGAAAACATGCTTGATGAAGGAAATCTTAACAATAAAAAATGAGCATACTTCACTAATGGAAAATGTTGATTGAATTATAGAGAAAGAGATTGATATTGCGATCAAGGAAGAAGCCATGGGAGAAACCATGATAAATATCATGAATATCGAATTGATAGAAGAAAGCACAGAGCCCCAACAATGAATAGCATACCAATAAAGTCAAGAATAAGAAGTTTTTATTATTATTTTGGAAAGATGCGACAATTTGAGAAGATTTATAGGAGGATGATTAATGAACTTGAGGAGAATATTAATAGGCTTCCAGGTGGATAGTTAACCAGTTGACTAATTTCCCAACGATGCATTGAAGACATCAAACGTGATAATAACTATAAAAAATTTTGTTAGTTCTTATCAAGTGTTGCATGCTCGTACTTCTCAAAAGGAGTGGATTGTAGACTTTGGTTTTTCACATCACATGGTTAAAGAAGTTTTTTTTTTCCTTTCTTGAGGTGGCCAAACAAGAGAAGATATAATTTCTTGTACATTATTTTGCATGCATTGTTGGTTGTGGTGGTAGGGTTGATTCTGAGAATGGTGTGATCATTGATGTTTTCCATGTACCTAATATGAGTGAAAACATGTGGTCTATACCACAACTCACCCAGACAAGTAAGAAAGTTGATTTATGGCCATACAAGTTTGTTGTGAAGGATATTAACAATAAATTTGAGGTTTTTGCTAAGGGTATTCTTCACCTCAAGGACAGATTATATAATTTTTGTAATTTCAAGGGTGAAAAAAAGGACAATGGACTTGTTATCGCTCAAGTTGTAGGTTGGGAAAAGCCCGAACCGACCACTAAATGTCGACAACTAAAAGGTCACCTACCCACTATCACCTTAGGCAGGTGTCGCCGTCACTTTAGAGGTGAGGTAGTCACCTCAAGAGGGAAATATCGATGACCCTAGGGGGAAAAGGATGAATACGTATGAATATGGAGATGAAGTCCCTAGAAGTCAAGTCTAAATGGTATGAAGTTCTTGGAATGAGGTCTTGGTAAGGTCCAAGGGTTTCCAAGTAGTTTGAGTGACCCGCCAAGTGTGAGTACCTTCCTGACACACAAGAAAAACAAGCATATGTTGCAATATAATCAAGTGGAAAAACAAGTGAAGATTGTTGTCCCTAATAACAACAGTTAGTAACTAATGCATATCAGAAAATAAAGATGTTTGAATTAGCATAAAGTGAGCATAAGACTAATTAACCAATGTCAAAGAAAAACTAGCAATTGACTATGAATTATGAAGTACTTTGAAAGCAAGTAAGAGGGCTGTTATAAAATGATTTTCTGCAGTAAATTATCAGCCTTATGGATGTAGAATTCAAAGGTGTACAGCAGCAAAATCAACCATCAAAATGTGCCCCAAATTAACCTAAAAAGTGCACCCTAATTAGTAGATTAGGTGAGTGAAGTTTGGGGAGTTTCTTAGGGTTAGTTTGTGAGATATTAGTGGTCTAGGATTAGGGTTTTCTGCAGCCTTAAGGCTGTAGGAAACAAGTTAGTGCAGAAAAAAAATTATCGGGAGAAAGAGGACGCCTCAATGAGGCAAGAGAGCCAAGGCCTCAAATAAAACTTTCCAAATGAGATAGACTTATAATTCGCAAAAATCATGTTTCCCAAGGCAATGATTTTATATCTCCAATGCAATAATAAATGACTAGTGCTCTTAACAATTAGGTAAATGGGGTCATTCAAAGAAAGAGCTATAGAAGCTATCTCCTTGGGGGTGTAAACCCTCTTACTCCCCAAGGTAAGTTTCTCTAGCTAGGGTTTAAGCTAAGAGGGTGTATGCCCTTATACTTCTCTTAGCAAACCCTTGTTTAACCAATAACATGAAGCATAAAATGATGAAGAATATTGTGGGGGTGTATGCCCTTATACTTCCCACGTAGATCCTAGCACAATAACCTTGAATTGAAACAAATGATAGCATGAAAGTAAAAACCATACCAATTCAAGGAAAAATGCTAAGATAATCCACCACAATAGCAAGAGATGAGCCTTCCAAGGCTAGCGCATCACTTCCATCAACCATAAAATCAAGATATAACCATAAAAAAGAGCCAAGAGAGACAAATTTTCCAAAGGTAGAGAAAATTTCAAACCAATACTTCTAAGAAGAGGGAGAGTTATGTTAAAATGAGATCTTATGATCTCTTATTTATACAAAATGTCACCAAGGTGACTTGTCCAGATATTTAGGGGTAAACCACAAGACTAGTGGTCAAAAACCCTAATCTCTCCCCCTTTACAAAGTAATACATTTACAATTCACTTTTGTACATAAGAAAACCCTAATTTAAAAGGATGTCACCCCTTTAGGGGATGTTTTGGCACTAGGAGAAAGTCGTTGTTGTAGGAGGAGGGTGTCTAGGATTTCCAAAGCCACATGTCAAGTATCCAAGTTTCTTCCTTCATGGTCAAAGCCAAATTCTCCTCAAAACACCCAAGTGCCAATGCATAAACCACACCACCAAACCCTAACCCCCCTAGGTGGCATCATGCCTCTAGAAGAGACGTTTTTCCTCTCCTAGGAAAATTTTTTGGCATGTGGGGGCTAGATTATGTCTTCCAAGTTATATTTAAGGAATTCCAAGTTTGATCTTTCTCATCTAGCATGTAGGCCCTTGGCATCCACCTATGGGCTTCAAGCCCCATGGAAGCCCAAGCTAGGATTGTTCTTCCAAAACTATCCACCAACTAGGTCCTACAAACACAAATAAGCACGCCTTCCAAGGATCTCAAGTCATAACATCATGATAAGTGAATCCAATCAATAAATGATCCACCTAAGCATGTGCATCAAAGATCACTAAATCAAACAATTAAA
Organism: Picea mariana; assembly: GCA_032191745.1. Lineage (NCBI taxonomy): Eukaryota > Viridiplantae > Streptophyta > Pinopsida > Pinales > Pinaceae > Picea > Picea mariana. The sequence goes on along the minus strand of JASDQU010737364.1, from coordinate 33,756 downwards.
TTCTCAAAGACATTATGCGAATGGTCAAGCTTGAATATGGGAGGGTTGATGAGGTGTCCTATTGGGTAGATCTTTCCTTAGGTCAAGGAAAGTTTCCAAGGGATCCTTCTCTAAGCCATGCAAAGTGGGTGAGGTGGTTGGGGTCAAGACTCAATGGGCATAGGGCTCATGACATACAAGAGGTGGAAGTGTCTCATTCACGGGTTCCTTTTTAGAGGGTGTGTAGTACCTTTGTCTGCAATGCACTTTTTCCAAGACCATTATTTTCCATTATTTCATAATTTTAAGGAAATGTTTGAAGGCCACTACCTTGGCATGGTGTCCAGATAATGGCAATGTCACCTACAAACACCTAGTGGAAATGAGAAGGTTGGCTCATGATGAGACCTCATTTCTCTCAGCCATGCAACGAAGAGCCATTACCCTGGCTTGGTGACCAAATGATGGTAATGTCATACCACTATATATTCATGGACATGATAGGCCATATCGTGATGAGAACTCCTATCATTCAACTAACCTTTTAAGAATTTGTAATCATATTTTATTGTGGTCCCCCTTTACTCAAAGATAAGTGTTTCATTGCTTTCTTGAGTGATATCTGGGTGAAGCATCTAGAAGTCTCATACATAGGATTTTATATTTTACCCAACATCAATCCCTATGGGCCTTCAACCCCTTCTTCCCATAGAATGAGGGACAACCCCTTCCTGGGTCAATACACCCTAAAATCCCAAGAGATAAGGAAATGGGAGGAAATAGTGATGGCAAGTGGTAAGTATGGTCGGGAATGGTACGATGTCTCTTTAAGGGAGTTCCTAGTAAAAAACCCATCCCCAAGGAAGACCCATTTCTAGGGAACAATGTCAACCACCATGGTGAAGCAGGGTAAAAGGCATAATGTCCAAGCATATATCATGAAATATAGAGTAATATAAGGTACACCATACTCAAATGGATTAAATATTCAAATGATTCTTACCATAATACTAACTTGTACCTCATGGAGCAAGGCCCACTACCTTCTCGAAGCCAACTAATGTGGTGGATCCCATCTGGAAATTTACGACCTCTGTGGTGGTGAGAAGGGCCTAAAACTGTGCAAAAGGGTACTGTTGGTCATGTAGTCTCTTGACACTCCATATCTGCAACTTGAGGGCCTCGAGACATAATCTCCTTAGTTATCCACAAAATGAGGATAACATGACCATTTGCACATATAACTAAAATTGATGATAGAAGTAGAATTTTTCATGAGGCATTAGGGCATGTAAATTTCAAAAGCATGAAGTTGATGATTAGACTAAATATGGTGCATGGACTCCGTAGAGTGGCTCCTCCAAAAGGCATATGCGAGGGTTGTGCTCCTGTAAGAATCATCAATAAAAGTTTGAGAAAAGGAAGTCTTGGAGGTGAAAGGCATAGGGAGATATTTTCATAGTGACCTATGTATAATGAAACATCCTTCTATAGTAGGTGCAAGGCATGTTCTCACCTTTATTGATGACTTTTTAAAGTTTACATGGGTCTATTCCTTGAACACAAATAATATGGTCTTTAAAATATTTAATGATTTGAAGGAATTTGCTGAAAATAATGTGGTTGACTTGTGAAATACTTAAGGCATGATATTGGAGGATAATATGTGAGTAATTCATTTGAAGGATATTTATCTCATGGAAAAGAATTGTACCTTGCACATATCAACAAAATGATGTTGTCGACGGGAAGAATAGAACTTTGACTGAAATGGGTAGAGATGTTTTATTCAAGCAAAGGGAATACCAACAAGTTTTTGGGTAGAGGTTGTTGCATGCTCAAACTACATTCTAAATATGTTTTCGAGCATACTAGTGTGCAGTGTCGGTCCTCTTGAGAAATGGAGTGGAATAAAATTATCGATTGGACACCACAAAATGTTTGGATGTGAAAATTGGGCTTATATTTTGGATAAGAAGTGGAAATGGTTGGGCCCTAAGAGTTAGTCTTGCATCATGGTTGACAATTCTAAAGAGTAAAAAATTCTATTGATTATATGATCCAATTAAGAAAGAAGTTATCTATTGATGGGATGTCATTTGATGAGAAAACTTTAGGTGTTTCTCTACTAACTAGTGCTTCAAGTTGAAATTCAATATGAATGACCCTCCAAATTCCTAAATCTAATAACTTGCATTATGGATATACTAGCCCAAGTTTTAATCAGATTTCTAAAGATTAATCAACTATCAATTTATTTTTTGATTATGAATTGACTAAATAAATGGTTGGATTTGTTCATGTCAGAATTTGTTGTAGGGAACCTTATGTCCAGGAAATTTTTTATCTCAAGTGGGTAACCAATACTATTGAGGTCATTTGTAGTGATGTGGGTGATACCATTGATTCAAGGAAAACTTGTGGACATAAAAACAATGTAATGTTGCAGTCATGGTGCATGTGTTATTGACATGTGCTCCTAAGACATATGAAAATGCACATGACATACCTAAATCGAAAATTTCTATTACTGAATAATATAATTCCTTGCTGAAGAATAAGCCTTGGAAACTGGTTATCTATCTGGAATGCACAAATGCAGTAAAATTCAAATGGATATATAAGATCAAGTTGACATGAGATGTTTTTTTTTAGATACATAAGGTTTGAGTGATAGAAAATGGTTTTTCTCAATGGAAAGGTATTAATTACACAAAGATATTTTCTCCTATAGTCAAGATGAATTATGTTTGAATTGATCATGCTCCTGTTGCTACTTTTGGTTGTGAGGTACATGAGATATATATGGAGTAATGACCTAGTTTTGTATAGGATGGTAATATTGTATGTTGACTAAAGAATTCCATGTATGGCTTGAAACAAGTTCCGAGGGCATGGTATGAAAAGATTGATAGTTTCTTTCTTTGACTTGGTTTCAAGCAACATGAATCAAACCATATCATCAATGTGGTACATGTGAATGATATAGTTCTTTTAATTGTTCTTTATGTGGTTGATTTGATCATCACTGAAAGTAATGATGATTCAGTTATTTCCTAAAATTGAAATTGAAAGATACATCTGCAATGATTGACTTAATTATGTTGCATTTCTTTCTCGGCATCTAAGTTATGTCACATTCTACTTTATATTAGTGGGGAGTGAAGTTGTATAAGGAATGCGATCCTTCTGTTACCCCTCATTTTGACAGGGAGTAACCTTAGTGAATTTCTTCACTATCCCTTGTTTTTTTTTTTTTATATATATCTTTGGACAGTTGGGGCACTTGTTGTTTTCATGAACATTGATGGAGGATTTTGGTGTAGTGCTTGATGATGCATAGTTATTTTGGAGCACCCTAGATTTTTAGGGTGGCATTGAATTCATGCAAATTTTTGGGCATTTTCACTTTCCCAATGCAGTTCACATCCCCCAAGGCAACTCACATATCACAAGCTATTCCATAGTTCCCAAAGCGCTAGTAAAAACACTTTTGGGATATTTCTACATGATTGGGCCTCCTCTTGACATGCCACATTAAATATGCATGGTCACGCTCTTCCTTCATCACTTTTGGAGATATTCGTTACTTGTTTTGAAGGTCGATCCCTTGGAGGACCTATATTTTAGCATATCTAGCATGTGTGGACATCGTTTGAGTTCGAGAGGGTTTTACCATCATTTGTGGAGGTTCCTTGCTTGATATATGGACATGATATTTCCTTTGAGACCTCACACTTGAGTTTTATGTTTGTTTTTAAGGGAATCCCCCCCTTCTTGAAGGCTTTATTTCATGATATATCATATATGGGCATTGTATTGCGTATTTTATGAGAGATGCATTCCTAACACATGACCTTGGATCTGAATTGGAGGTGTTTCCCCCTCTTGTAGGGTTTTTATTCATGATTGAGTGGACATTTTTACCTTGGAGGTCCATACTTCTACCTTGGAGGAATATTAGGGGTGTTTACTTGCACACTTTGAGGATTTTGTTGAGCATCTACACACTTGGGGGGGCTTTGGAGGTTAGACTTTTCACATGGGAGCCACATTCTTCCTTCTTTAGAGGGAACATTCTTCTCTCTTAGGATATTTCCACCTTGATCACTGTACATGTGGCTTGAACACCTTATTTCATTGTTATTTTGTAGTCATTAGTTGTAGGAGAATTGTATTTCACTTTTCTTAGGCCTAGATCTAAGGAATCATATGAGATAATTTTATTTTATCAGAAAGGAAGGTGAGCATCAATCTATAAATAGAGGTTTCCTTCTTCATTTGTACTCATGGTTGCATTTTTGGACCTATCACTCTTTAGAGCCTAATTGACAAATCTTTTCTTGGACCTCATAGATCTTTTGTGGATGATTGTTGTCAATTCTTGAAGCTTCTCTATATTTGTTTTATTTGGTGCATAAGGATTAATGGTGAAATTCTCAAATTTTGTACAAGACTTCAAGATTGATCCATTTGAGGGGTAAGTCTACTACTTGGAAGGAATATGTTCTAGTTTTTTTTCCTTATTCCTTTGTTGATTTGGTGATTATTTGGTGTCTTAATGTGTTTTTCCTTTAGTTCCCTAGTGAGAAGTATTAAGTAAATTCATCAAAGCATAGTTGATCTTGTTAGTGAAGGTTTTCCATTAGGGTTGTCTTATTGTAGATATTGATTAGGTGAAGGATTATTCTTCCTCTTGGTTCTAATCCCTAATCCCTAATATTTGAAAGAAATGGGCCAATTCTTTGGAGGGTTTATTCTTGACTTCATATATCTTTTGATTCACATTTATTCCATTGCCCTTGGTGGATTTGGCACTAATCTCTATTTACCTCAATCACTTATTTAAAAGCCCTAAAAAAAACAAATGATTTTTTACTAAGGATACTCTCAAATTCACCTTGTGCTTCATTACTTGGCCTTAGTAATCATACTAGGGATACCCCCTTGATTCAGAGGAGATCTGGCCTAAAGAGTAGATGACAGGTTACTAAGGTGATAGTGGTAACCATCCTAACAATTTGCCCTTTAATTGTATGTTGTGGATTAGGGATCTTATCATTAAGTACAATTTGAGTGGTGACACCTCCAAAAGTCCAAAAGTCAATGCTAATATATATCAAAAAGTTGTTGGAAATATTATTTATTTGACTAAGAGTAGTGCTAATATTTCCTTTATTTTTAGTCTTGTCTTGAGGTCCATGTAGGATGTGAAGAAGATAAATTTTAAGGCCGCAAAGAGAATTTTTCAATGTATCAAAGGTACATATCGACATGGCATTAAGTATGTCAGTCAAAATTTAAATCACTTGGTTAGATATACAAAATTTGATTGGGATGGTGATGAGATGAAATAAATTCAATTTTTTGATACATGTTTCATCTAAAATCTAGTCTAATTGTTTAGCCATGTGAAAAAAAACAAGTTGTTTCCTTGTCGATTGTTGATGTTGAATACATAGGAGAAATAAATGTTGGAATTGAGGAAATTTATATTCACAAATTGATGACAGAGATTGGTTTTTCTGATAAGAAATTGACTATAATGAATTCTGAGAATCATAGTGCAATACAAGTGGATCAAAATCCCATTGCACACAATGAAATGAAGCATGTTGATTTCAATACATATTACCTTAGACAATGGGTACATGATAATGTGGTAGCTCTTTTTTATTGCAACATTGATGATTAGATTGTTAATATCTTTATGAATTCATTGGCAGAAGAAAATTAGTTTGTTAAAATTCAATCTATGCTTGCACTTCAAGAAGTTTCCATTATGGGGGGGCGGGGTGCTAATATAATGCTACATCTTGATCGTCTAAGAATTTTTGTTGAAGGATAATGTTGGAATTTGTGATTAAACCTATTATATTTTGGGTTTACTATGAACTTGTTTACACCATATTCGAGGGTGCTTCATGTAATGTGGGGTGCATGATGTATGGATTATCGTTAGTTGGTTCTTGATGGACTTACACTATGGAGTTAGTTTACTCTTGGATGATAGACCTTACTTTATGCATATGTGGCATTCCTTCCTTAGAGCATTGGAGACCTTAAGAGCTTATATGACTTCTTCATGATGGCCAATTGGAGATGTAGTTGATTTCTTGGAGGAGGAGCACTTGGAATTTTGGAGGAGGGCATTGAGTCGTAGATGGTGTGGGCACACTTGGATCACTTGCATGGAGGTTTGTACTGGAATTGAGGACACTTGGGTCGAGGGACTGGTCACATAGGTGTGGTGGACTCAGAGGAGCACATTGCTTTAGAGTGTTGGAGCCTTTAGAGGCTTGTGGAGGAGAACTATACACATCTCGTGGAGCACTCATTCCTTGAAGAATTTCTTGTTGACAACATCGCCTTGGATATTGACATGTTTCCCTTTGGAGTGTAGTGATTCACATGTATGGAAATAATTATATCTTTTATGTTTCTTGTAATGGACTAGCTCCACTTGATATTTTAGACCTCCCTTCACCTATCATATAAATAAAGGAAGGAGAGAGTCATTCTCACATTCATGCTTGTAGAGTTCATTCATAATCACTCTTGTGTTAGAGATGTGAGGAGAGGAGCACTAGTATCTCTCTCTCTCTCTCTTCTTTATATATCATCTCTCTGTCTTGGAGCGATGGGGTCATCTTGGATGATTCTTGGATGTTATAGGGTTAGGTTTTCTACCCTAAGGAGGAAATGAGTTATGATTTGGTGATAAGAATTAGATTTTTACTTGTTTTGGAGGAAGAGAAGAGGAGACATATTGCATGAGGCAAAGGAGTACTTTCTATTTGTGAGTCTAGTTTGTTGGAGTATCCTTGGTGTGGCTAGGATTTTTAAAATTTTCCCTAGATAGGGTTTTTGGAGAACTTAAATATTGTACTAGCTTTGTGATAAATATATATTATGTACATGTACCTCTATATATCTATGTGTGTGTGTGTGTGTGTGTGTGTGTGTGTGTGTGAATTTGTATGTTGTCAAATACTTGTGTAATTATAGATTTGATTTCTTATGATCATTGTTTTCATGATTTGGTAATTTCTAGCATATGTATGTCTTGTTGATTTGACATAAGTTAAGGTTGAAATTGTTAAGGGTTATAACATTGATCTTGAAGATAATAGGGTAGATATATTGTTGTAAATTTTGTTGTCATAAAGTGAATTTTAAATTTGGTTTATGCTTAGAAAAGTGTGCCCTAAGGTCTGAAACTTGTTGGCATATGTTTGGTATATTTTCTCTTAGGATTCCTAGTGTGTTGGGTTTATGTGTGTTGAAATATTATTTGTTGTTTGTTGCTAGAAAATAATATTTCAGATCAACCCTAAGTTTGAAGTTCACAAGAACTAGATCTAGAGACTTCCTTGTAAGGTAAAATTTTTGTTTTGCATTAAAAGTCAAAGAACACAAATTTCTACATGGTATCATAGCTATTTTGACTAAGATTACTCTCTCGATTGAGAGAGAGTTAGATATTTAAACCTTGTTTTACCTAGGAGTGGTACTTGACCTAGTACATGTTGATTGGGTGTGAAACCCTAAGATGCTTGGGAGAATCATTAGAACAATTGAAGGGTTTGTTATATCTTGGATTCTCCCTAGAGGAAAAGTCTCAACCTCCCAAAGGGGAAAACCTAAGGACACTACAACAAAACTTCCCACTGTCCCCTCGACATCCTTGCTCCACACTTCTAGGTGTTAGAAAAATAGGTGTCTTCATTTCACCATAGAAAATATAGCAATATTGTCACCCAACCATAGGCACAAAGGCCAACCCCAAGCACCTTAACCTTGAAAGAGAGAATAATTACGGAAGAAAACCCTAGAACCAATAGCCAACCAAGGTAGCATACCTCTCTCTAGATATAGCATACTAGGCAGAAAGTCCAAACCATAACCAAAGAGAAAGTCCAAGCCAAAATCGAAATGTCAGTTGTAGCAGTTGCAATTGCAGCTCCTCTCCAAACTTGTGCACCACTAGCCTTATGCAGTTGTGAGAGTGAGTGTGTCAAATGAGATCTAGAGCCCTCTTATTTATAGTACTCCAAGTGACCTAATTGGGCGGACTTCTACTTCTAGAGGCTAATAACTCAATAATAAATATTCTCTTGAGAGGACTTATCTTCTAGGGTTATTATCCAACATTTTAGAGTTTCTCTTGCTTCCCGGAATATTATAGTCTCGTTAGGGTTACATGTAGAGGTTAATACCTCCCATAGCTACCATAATATCAACACTCCCTCCTATCTAGGGAGGTACTAAAGGAAATAGTCTTGAGCACAAATAGACCATTCAACCGGTAGCATCATCATAGCCACACATTCTATCTCATGGTCAAATCATGAGCACTGTCATCGCTATCAGTATCATATGATAGTATCAACTACATCATCTATTCGAATACATAATCCATCTAAGAAATCGGGCATGATGTTGAATAAGTCACTCACTCCACAGAGTGATACATGAATCATTCTTCTAATCTAGACATATGTCCTAGAAGAATAATTGTTCCAACAGATGTTGGAAGCCATGCCATGGGATACAAAGACTATTCTTCCAATCTGGACATACGTCCTAGAAGAATGAATATCTTGGACCATTTTCCACAGGGATAATGTTTTTCCATCGACATACTGACTATCCATCAAGTTGGTAATCATCTCTAACACTAGTGATAATATCCATGGAAATCAGAACAATGCCATCTAATAGAACACACCTTTGTCTATCCATAGTAGTACACAACTACTACCCAGTGGTACACAACCACTCCTAGTAGCACACAACTACTAACCAGTGACACATAGTCACTTTCAGTGGATCACATCCACCACGATAGAAAAAAAATATTGTCCAGAGACATACAGTCTCCACAAGAATCATATCATCTGATATCAACCTACATAAAACAACATCATGATATAACTTCAATCATTTGGGCCATTCTTCCACTCACATCTATGAGATCTGTAAGAACATATTCCCTCAGAAGGTAAAACATTAGCCATGGGCTATCTATACTATTCTTCCCAAGCATAGAAGAATAATTGTCCTTGATTTCTAAGCCTGGACCATTCACCTAACTGGGTCATTCCTCCGGCACTAATCATAGTGCAACCTGAAGAGAATGAATCTGACCTAGGGAATTCTTATCCCTGATTGTTGAACCTGAACCATTCACCTAATTGGGCCATTCCTCCAACACTAATCACAGTGCAACCTGGAGAGAATGAGTCTTCCCTAGGGAATGACTTTCTGGACCATTTCCTATGGAAATGACTGTCTTGTACCAACCTCCAAAACAGACTATTCTTTGAAACTTCTCACAACTGTGAACTTCGAAAGAATGACTTCTCGACGAGGTAGAGCATTCTACTTGACTACTACTCAAAGTGACTTCCAAGAAGAATGATTGTCCTAGACCATTCCCCCACACTGGCCACAAGAGGAATCATTGTCTATGATATATCAACAATATATCAGACCATTTTCATTACGAAAAATGATTGTCCTATCTGGACCATTTTTCGAACTGGAAATGTCTTTCCGTCAGAAATCTCGAACCACTTTCCGAACTAGAAAGGAACTTCCCATCTTGGACCATTTTTCGAATTGGAAAAATGATTGTCCATAAATCAATAACGTGTCAGTGCTCCCTCCCAACCTGGGATTAATCACTTCCTTTTTCAATAAGGAATTCGTCTCCACGAACCCCAACTTGTCTCTTGAGTATGCAAAATTTTCATCTTGGACAGAGTCTTTACCCAAAATATTTGTTATCTGCTCATCCGTGGAGATATACAAGAGAACCACTTCTCTCTTCTATAATTTATCACAGAGACTATAATTATTGATCTCATTGTACTTCAGCCTGTCATGGAACACTGGTTTCTCTGAAAGATTCACATAGCTATGATCATTACAATATATCATGGTCGAATTCAACACCTGATCAGACGACCCAAAAAGCATCACAAATAGAAATATACTCTTCTTCTATAGTACTGATTGCAACAAACTTTCATTTTTTTCTATCTCGTGACATCATGGCAAAGCTCAAACTGAAACATATCCAAGTAACACTTCTTCTATCATCTTCATTCCCTGCCCAATCTGAATCGATAAATCCATGTAGATGTATGTCATAACTCAAACATCCCACAAGGAAAATATTTGGTTGAGTATTATTCAAATACATTAACGAGCCAATCAATTGTCGATACAAAGATGGTTCTACTGGATTAGTGTCTCTCAAATTCTTCAGATATGTCATCATGAGAGTTTTCCATGGATTAGCAAGCCATCATCCCATACTTCTGAGTAACCAATCTGATACACTATCTCTGTCATAGAAAATTTTCACCATGCTTCTGCTATATATGAGATGCTCTGCATCAAGTTGCTTGGATCCATACAAGGTCTTATTATATCTACATACATGGGTCTCTTTCTGGCATAATATTCTTTCTCAATTTTCTTTATTGGGAAGAACAATCTTTTACATGTAAATTTCAATGGATACTGCAAGAGCTATATATGGTTTACTTGAACAAGTTGTCTTCATAGTATTCTCCCTCCTTCTGTAAGAACCTCTAGTTCTGAATCTCACAATGCTTCATAGGTATTTTTCACATTTTACTACATGCATTGTTCTTCATCACAACTTCCATTTCTTCTGGTTGATTGCTTGTAGTGGGTTCAAACCAAGCTAGTAGTCTTATGATTCTCGGTATAATAACTGGTTATTTAGGATTTTCTTTCTTTCTTGGAATATTCATGTTCTTCTTTAACTTTTGGTTCCATGGAGTCTTCTATAGATTCCATGCCCTTCCTTCATGAATATTCCAACTTCTTCCTTTCATCATAGGAACATGGATGTATATGGACAAACCAAGGACACTTAAGACTTTTTTTCGAAGAAGACTTCTTCTAGATTCAAACTAAACACATGTTTCTTATCATGGATGCTACTTTCAATGGTAACATGGATAGATACTTCATAATATTCATGGATTATTCAATGGATCGTATCATTTAGGATTATCTCCCTCCTAATCCTTGCTTCATGCATGAATGCATGCTCTTCTTTTGGAATTATGTAATCAACTCCCTCCATCTAAGAGAGTCTGTGCTTCCATCTGCATCCTTATTTCCTTCTACAAAGTGTCACACGTCTTATTCTAATTTCCTCTTGATTACTGAATTCTTTATGATTTGACTCCTTCTGGGTCTCTTCAAGTTTGATTCTGATTTTGACTTGTCTGACAGTTCTTACTTATATAATAGATTCCTCAGGAATTTGCCAACGTACTTCATCTTCTTGTTGTCATTGTAATAACAATCATTATCTTGTTATTCTTTCATAGGTATTGTTTCACTGACCATCTTTTCTTCTAAGAAATAGATATGCATGATATGTACAGGAACAATGTAAACATGGTATGTACAAGAACTATGTTATAGAAGAATATTGTTACCTTGACTAGAAGAAGAAGTTTGTTTTATACTACTTGACTTTCTTTGAGGGTTCCCTTTCTTTGATAACTGTTGCTTTGTTTGTTTCCTTCCATTTATTTAACTCGGGATATTGGTTTCTGTAGTGATCATATTTTCGACAGTTGAATCTTTGTATTTTTGACATATTCTTTTCTTGATTTGGTTTCTTACTTAAGCCAAACTTCCTCTTATTCATGAAATTCTTGAATTTTGTTGTGAAGGCTTGATCATCATATTTATTTTGGGATTTCTCTTTTTCGTTAATCCTTGATTCTTCTTGTGCACAACAAGTCCAAAGTTATTCAAATGTGGGATACTCCTTTCTTGTGTTCATGCTTGCAGAAAATGCATCTCATGTCTTAGGAAGGCCATTGAGTACTATATTTACAAGTTCCTTTTCTGAAATGATTTCTTCAATAGCTTGTAGTTGATCTATTAACTGAGAGATTCTCACAAAGTATGATGTTATGCTATCATCATCATTCATTTTTATGTCATAAAGCTCATTTTTCAGACTCATTACTTGTCCAATGTTTCTGATTGAGAAGAGGTTAGTTAGGGCATTGTACATCTTCTTAGATGAGTCAAGATGAGAGATGTAAGGTATCAAGTGGTCTTTTATAGAGTCCACTATGATACTCATAGAATTGATGTCATTGTCCTTGAACTTCTCCATAAATGAAACATTCTGAGGTTCCTTCTCTTTTCTCGCTTCAAACTTGTAACATCCTGCTCTCCTGAGCATACTATTATTGACTTATTCTTTGAGGACACTTGCTTGCAAGTGATACGGGTATGGAACACTGTGATTTCATTCATATTTTGGTTTATATATGATGATGTTGAGGTGTTATAACTACTTGATTATATTGATGTATATATATGGGTTGACATGTTCTTTTGACAAGTCGTCCTTAATGTGTAGGACACATGACAGGTTATGGATGTCGGTGGCATCAAAGGGATTCCTTGGACTCTGGATTGATTCGGGGAGTGGATTGTATTGTTTGAGTATTTCATTATTATGCACATATTATGTAGGTTGGATTTTAGTAAGGTTTATATATATGGATTTTTGACATTGTTCTTTTCAGTGGATGCAGGCTTGACGATGATTTCTAATCCAAATCACATAAGGAGTAAAGGGGCCTTGCAAAGAAAATCAGATATTGAGGGAGAGGGGTGGAAACACTCCTTTCACAGCCTACTAGCGCTCTCGCCGTTGCCAGAATTGTAGGTTAACGATTACCTAGTTTGGGTGGTACACGATGCCATGAGGGAATACTGAGACAGTTGCTCACATAGATTTCTAAGGGGCACGCAATAAGGTGGAATCCTTATTCTTTAGAATCCCTTATTCTCTCACAAGGTTGACCGAATGGAGTTTTGACTCCAAGGGGTTGGAAAAAGTTCCAAAAACATGTCAACGCAAGTGGCACCCTTGGAGCACAAATATGCATCTTGAAGGGCACGTCGCACAATTGAAACCCGAGTCAATAAACACAGGTGGCCTAGAAAACACTAGAATGATTAGACCTTGTTGGATTAAAATAATTAATTAAACAATATATTATTAATTATTAAA
>JASDQU010737363.1:158618-186947 GCA_032191745.1 Picea mariana | reverse complement strand
TGTTGGATCTCAGTAGTAGGATAACTGTTGGATCAAACCCCCACGTCATATCACGTATCAGGGTTTTGAGGTGTATAAGCCTTGGTTGTGATCACGGAGGTTACGAAACATCGAACGCCAAAGTCATGCATGACAGGTGGCGCTGATGTAGTGTGCAGAAAAGGTGAAAGCGAGCGACAGTTGGCATGAACACGTCGCTTGGGAGGAGTCAACACTCTGTTGACTTATTGCATTTCGGGGATTCACAAGGGAAGAGCACAAGAGCTCAACACTCTGACTCGCGAAGTCGTGAGTTGTGAAAGGTGCTTACATTTAGGCATGGGTGTGGTCCTATCAGACTAGGGACTGAAGAGAGGGGGCTTACACCTTAGCCAATTCACATTTCACGTTTCAGTGATTGCTGAGAGTTGTGGCATTGCACTCGGATTTCCCAACTCAGGAGACCTGAAATCGTTGGGGTCTCGGATAAGGGGTTTAATTAACCCTTGTTGTGGTCTAGTGAAGATCCTATGCGGATCTCAGGCCCGAGGGTAGGAGGTCTGCATCAAGTGGTATCAGAGCCACTTTCTGTCTGTAGATTTCAGGCAGAGGGAGGCAGAGTAAATAAGAGACAATTCGATACCATTAGGTGGTATTAGGAGCCGAAGATGCTCTGTGCATAAAGATTGTTGAAAGGTCTACAACAAATGGTAGACAACCAGGTGGGTTGAGCCAAAAGAACCAGTCGCATTCTTGAGGGAAGGAAATGGCTACTGGAGGCCATGAATGTGGTTCAAGAAAATACCACGAGCAGAAAAGCAAGGATGAGATAGATAAAGAGCTAAGTGAGATAAGGGAGAGAATGGAACAACTTGCATTCCGAATGAAACAGGATGCAAGAGCATGATGGGTATATGAATGGCCCATGAAAACAAAGGTAAAATGACCAATTCAGAAATTATTGGCCAGATAACAGTGAAGGATGATAAGAGGATGGTTGAGGCATGTTGAAGACCTCAACGAACTGGAGGAGGAAGTGGTTCATGTGTCTGAACTAGAAACTGGGAGAAATATCATCGATGAGGATGAGGAGAAGAGGAGATCAGTCGATCCCATAAACTACCAGGTGGGAAGTGAAGAAGAAAGTCCAGATTTCCAGTTGGGTAAGGGACGTGAGATGAGACTATGTGAGGGTCGCATGAACTCAGAGATGAGTTCATATCAACAAGGAGTGCTGATGGAGATGGGATCGTTGGAGGATCTCATAGACTGTTAGGAGGGCAGAGAAGAAATCCCATGTTGCCAAGTGGGCAAGGGAGAGCAGATGGGACTGTTTAACAATCTCATGAACTCAGAGGTGAGTTTGGATCAGCAAGAGGAGCTAACATAGGAGGATTAGAGGAATCTTCTGATCATTGAAGGAATTCAGACATTCCTACCAAGAATCCAAGACGAGGCTAGGGAAGATGTTGTGGACACAACAACAGAAGGACATCCAATAGAGACTGTCAAAGAGAAAGAAGAAATGGAGCAAACGTCAAAATCTACCCTATCAGAAGAGGAGCACATAGATGAGTCACTCACCCTGTGGGAGATGGAATTGAGGATGTTGGAGGATTGGTTAGACCATCTAGAACCAAAACACAGCTGCAAGGAGATGGTCATGATGTCAACAGAGGAGCATTCGGTGGAATTTCTTAGAAATTTTATTCGAGAGGCTGAACAAATGGAGACTGCAGCATCGAGGCCTGCAACAAAAGGAAAGGACAAACTCTAGTCTGGAGAGACGCTAGAGGAAGATGGAGATGCACTAGCAGGAGAACTGGCAGAAGAAAAGTTGTCAGAAAAAGAAGCTGAGCAACAACTCAGTGGTAAGACTACAGAGCTGAACCTTGCAGCAGGATGGAAAGCTAAGGCCACAAGAGATGGAGAAATTTGCATGGGGGATCGAATTGATCTACCCATTTGTAGGGAAGAAGTGTAGTTGAGGAGACTGCATAAAGAGAACCAACAACTAGAGCAGTTGGACGAGGAATTTGAAGAGATAAAAAAGCTGATGTTGAGGTCAGCATCATAATCTGTCAGCAAGGGGCTAAACATAAGAGAGCCTGCAAAAGCAGCAGGGAAGATGCAACAACAGCGAAGCGATGGAGCGGATGGAAAACTCCAGAGAACTGTTTGGGATCCTGGTGGATTTTGACAACAGAGCTGGGAAGGTCATGAGCAGGAGCTCATGAATTTTTCGCAGCAGTGGAGTATGATGCACCATCCAGCCAACACATCAGAGTGCAGATTCAATGGAGAAGAGAGGCACCAACTCTCTCGATTTCAAACTTCAAATTGAAATTAAATGAATTAAATGATTGTAAGGATGGTAGAGCCAAGACGTACTTTTATGCAGGCTGTAGATAGTGTCACCTTAAATGGATGACAACATGCTGAGATCTCGATCCGATTTGGACTAGACAACCATTGAAGATTCATTAAATGTAAATTAATGAGAGTAGGTGAGATGGAGGGAAGAGCTCGAGGAGCCCCTCTTTTGTAAAAATATATTTTTGTATCTAGATAGAGTTAGTTCTGCATGAGTTAGAGGGAAGAAAGAACAAGAACATATAGGATAGGAAGAGAGGAGAGAGCCGAGACTCTGTTGCAGTCCGAGCTCGAACACATTGCACATGCATTCTTATTAATACAAAGAGAAGTTTTTCCTGCATATTTGTTTCTATGTGTTTATGTGTCTTTCATGAATGCTATGTACGTGTTCATTATATGCTGTAGATGTATGTTAGTTTACATTTGTAGGAGATATAATTAGATTTTCCTATCTGTTCGGAGTTCTTTGATTTTCAAGTCTGGGTTCTTTGCGGCTTCATGCAAGAGGTTGCATGACAGAATACTGAGGGTTCTGTAAGCTAGTGCAAGAGTGCACTTCTGAGTTCTGTGAAATTCGGACAGAGATGGCCAGGAGGGCACACCAGAGGAAGTCTTAGACTTAGGGAGAATCTTCAGGGTTGCTGAACACCTTGGAGGTGAGACTGTGCAGAGGAGGGCACAGAGAGAGAGAGAGAGATAAGACGGAATCATTGAAGGTTCTATAGAAGATCTGCTAGGAGGGCATCGAGTGAGTGCATATAGTGCATGGGAGAGAACTCTCTTTCGAGTTCTGAGATAAGGGAAGTGTCAAGGGAAGACACTCATAGGGTTACTGAACACCCTATAGGCTCAACAAGGCATGCTTGAGTAGGAAGTTGCAGAAGAGGGCACTTCCATCCCTTGAAGGAGAGAAAGGGGTAGAGACCATTGAGGTCCGAGCAGTTGAAGCTCAAGGAGTACAAAGACTTGTGTAAGGAGTGCACTTACACTCAAGTGAAGTGTTGATAGACAGCCGTCAGAAGGCTCATCAAGCACAAGGAGTGAGTGTAGGAAGAATTTGTTTCAAGTTCGAAGCTTAGGAGGTCGAGCGCAGAAGTGGGAGACGAGAGAGGACTTACTCTAAGTCCCGAAGCTTGGGAGGGACAACGTCCCAAGAATGTAGGCGAGACCAAGGTTGCAGGGCTCGTAGGAAGGAGAAAGAACGAAGGCCGAGACCTTCGATACTTATAAAATCTTCCAAGTCAGGAAGAAATCGCAAGCTCAGGAGGAAGGAGCACAACTACCATTAGATCAATGGGAGACATGGGATCTGGACCGTCGGAGTCCACGTCCAGATAGAGAAGGAGAGCGCGCAAGGAGGAAACAAGTCTGAACCATCATATCTGAGTGCACAGACTGATAGCCGTCGTATCCGGGAGAAGGTGCACGAGGTTTAACCCTCATATATGAAGAGGAGAGAAGGCCCGTCAAAGTCCCGAAAAGATCAGGACCATCCATCGTTGGAAGGACACGTGGCAGAGATCCATGTATTTCATGGAATCGAGTATCGAAAGGAAAAAGGGAGGAGTCTTTTGATTTTGCAACCCATGAAGTCCCGAAAAGCATCGAGACCGTCCATTTGTGGAGGACAAGTGGCGAAGATCCGGAAACCATCAAGGATTCAGAGCTTGGGAGTATAAGTGTGGAGAGGAGAAAGGATTTGTGATCGTCGATATCGTGAAATCATTCCAACCGTTGGATCTCAGTAGAAGGAGAACCGTTGGATCAAACCCTCACGTCATATCGCGTATCAGGGTTTCGAGGTGTATAAGCCTTGGTTGTGATTGCGAAGGTTATGAAATGCCGAACGCTGAAGTGACGCGCGAGAGGTGGTGTTGATGTAGTGTGTAGAAAAGGTGAAAGCAGGCGACAGTTGGCATGAACACGTCGCTTGGGAGGAGTCAACACTCTATTGACTTATCGTGTTTCGGGGATTCGCAAGGGAAGATCACGAGAGCTCAGCACTTCGACTCGTAAAGTTGCGAGTTGCGAAAGGTGCTTAAATTTAGGCGTGGGTGTGGTCCTATCAGACTAGGGACTGAAGAGAGGGGGCTTACACCTTAGCCAATTCGCATTTTGCATTTCAGTTATTGCTGAGAGTTGTGGCATTGCACTCGGATTTCCCAAATCGCGAGACCCGAAATCATTGGGGTCTCGAACAAGGGGTTTAATTAACCCTTGTTGTGGTCTAGTGAAGATCCTGCGCGGATCTCAAGCCTAAGGGCAACGGGTCTACATCATTCGGCTACTAGGCCATTTTAGGTACTCAATACAATAATGAACCCCTCAAAAAATGAGAAAAGAGGGAAAACCTCATGGGAAACCCACCCCCCCAAAAGAGGACATAAAAAATGCTAAGTAAACTATGAGAGTCTACCTAGTTGTCTCTACCACAACCAAAAGATCCTGCAAGTCAGATAATTTCTTCTCAGTGAAGGATTTGGTGAATATGTCTGCAACTTACTGCTTAGTGGGGCAGTACTACAGTGAAATCACTCGATCATGAATCATCCCCCGTATGTAATGCATGTTTATATCTATATGCTTGGTTCTTTCTCTCCGAACCAAGTTAGTGGATATCTGAATGGTACCCTGGTTGTCACAAAATATGATAGTTGGTATCTGATACTGAATCCCAAACTTAGAAAGTAAAAACTGCAACCAAATACACTGTGTGGCAGCATTCACTACCCTCCTGTACTCTGCCTCTGCTATGGATAAAGAAATAACTACTTGCTTCTTTCTTGACCAACAAAGTGGACTAGAACCAAAACTGAATACATACCTTGAGGTGGACTTGCGGTCTGCTCCATATCCATCCCAAGATGAATCTGTGTACCAAACCAAAGATAGAGGACTATTAGCTGCATAATAAATACCAAAACTGGGAGTGCCTTTTACATACCGAAGGATTCTCTTAGCAGCTTTCCAATGAATCTCATGGGGCTCCTTCATATACCTGGAAACAACACTCACTGCATAATAGATATCAGGACGGGTATGTGTGAGGTACAATAAGCTCCCTACCAATTGTCGATAGAGAGTAATGTCTACCAAAGGAGTAGTCACTCCATCCTCCAAACTGACACCGGAAAGAAAAGGTGAACCAACTGGATTACACTTTGTCATCTAAAACCTGTCAAGTAGATCTATTTCATACTTGGTTTGTGCCATCTTGATCCCTGAAGTATACTATGATACCTCAAGACCAAGAAAATAATGCAACAAACCCATATCACTCATGGAAAATCTATCATGCAAGGCAGTCTTAACCCATGCAATCTCTGATAAAGCACTCCCTGTGATCAATAAATCATCTATGTATAGAACAATCAACAAAGGGATTCATCATGTGATAAACATTCAGATCTGATTTACATCTATGAAATCCCTGAGAAAGAAACAAAGAATCCATTTTTGCATACCAAGCTCGAGGAGCCTTTTTGAGCCCATATAATGATTTCTTTAACCTGCATACAAGAGAGGAGTCATGGAAATACCCCTGTGGTTGCTCCATATATATCTACTCCTTCATATATTCATGAATAAATACACTCTTCACATCCATGTGATGGAATTTCCAGTGTCGAGAAGCCGCAATGGCCAAAACTAGCATGATGGAGTCCATTTTTGCAACTAGTGCAAAAGTCTCAGTATAATCAATGCCATGTACCTGAGGGTAAACTTTAGCAACAAGCCGAGATTTATACTTACTGATCTCACCATTTTCAGCCATATTTGTCTGAAATATCCATCTGCATTGAACAAGATTTCTTCCTTTCGAAAGTGGAACCAAATCCCAAGTTTGGTTCTCCATTAGAGCACTGTACTCCTCATCCATAACAACTTCCCATAAGGGGTTTCTTGTGGCCTCTATATATGAATGTGGATTTGATGCAAGTGACATATAGAAATTTATGGGAAGAAACTTCTCTGTGGCATCCAAGGAAGTGGGGGCCTCCAAAAACTGTGATCTAGTCCTCCTCGGATCCGTCGGATTGTCGGCTAGTTCATCGACATCATGCAAAGTCTTTTTGGCCCAGATTGGTAGGATTTCCAAAGAAGCCATGACCTGTTCATAAAAATATGAATCTTATCCAAATACCTTCTCATCATCATTATCTGAATTTCTCGAATGAGCATCAAAATCGTCTTCATCTGTTTCATCCAAAAAATCCCCGACAGGCTGATCTAAAACTGCATGTAGTGGACCCTCTTCGAACTTCACACTTCGCTCAATGAAAAGTGAATCAATAGAAGTTTGTAGCAGCTCATAATCTTTTAAAACTTCAGGGTATCCAAAAAATATGCATTCAACACTCTGAGGGCCTAGTTCCCTTTGTTTATCAGATGGAATATGGTCCCATGCATGACAACCAAAAATTATGAAATGAGAGACTTTTGGTTTCTTACCGCACCAAGCTTCGAAAGGAGTGATTCCCTTCAGTGATTTGTGAGGAACATGGTTCTGAATGTATGCTTCACAATTTATGGCTTTATCCCATATCTTCAGAGCCAATGATTTCGATTGTAGCATGCCGTTTTCCATCTCTTTCAGTGTCCGGTTCTTTCTCTCGGCAACATCATTATGCTGCGGTGTGTAAGGCATTGCATGTTGGATCTCGATGCCCACTTTAGAACAAAGTTGCTGCATATATTTGTTAACATACTCACCTCCATTATCACTATGAATGATCTTAATCCTTCCCTCAGACTGATTCTCAATGAGTGCTTTAAATTCTTTAAAATATTGAAAAACTTGAGATTTCAATGTCAAACCATACACCCATGTGAAGCGAGAGTAGTCGTCGATAAAAGTTAGTACATATCGATATTTGTTGATTGAGGGCTCGGGGAAGGGTCCCATGACATCACTATGAATCAAATGAAGAGGTGAGGATGTCCTCCATTCTTTTCCTTTTTCAAAGTTTTTCTTAGGATGCTTACCAAGAATGCATCCCTGACAAATCCCATTGGAAAATTTGATTTGAGGCAAACCGATTACCATGTCTTCTTTGTTGAGTTGATGCAAGTACCTGTAATTAATATGCCCAAATATCTGATGGAATAAACTGATATATTCATTATTATGAGTAAAAAATTATGTACATACATATTTGGGAATGAAATGAGAGAAGGAATACATCCGAGAGTGATGATGTGCAACATCGTGAGCTACCCGGGACCCTGTTTTTAAGTCCGAAATATCCACTGAATCTGGATAGAATTCGGCCTTTCTTCTGAAAAATGAATGTGTGATTTGATATATGGAAATCAAGTTCATCGAAAGAGAGGGTACATGCAACACATTATCAAAATATCCCTGTTAGCGTCATAAGTCACCCCTGGATTGCAGCAGGAG
Organism: Picea mariana; assembly: GCA_032191745.1. Lineage (NCBI taxonomy): Eukaryota > Viridiplantae > Streptophyta > Pinopsida > Pinales > Pinaceae > Picea > Picea mariana. The sequence goes on along the minus strand of JASDQU010737363.1, from coordinate 179,191 downwards.
CAGAGCCCAACGCCCATCAGTTTATGTCACGATTTGTTTATAAAAGAGGTGATCAAATGGAAGCTATCTCGGTGCCATATTGTTCTAACTCCAAAACTAGGCCAGGTAGGCATGAGCCGGTGAGGTCTTAATCAAACTTCAGACAGTGAATTGTAGTAAGGGTGAGTAGGAGGAAGACTTGTATCAGAGAGATGCAAAGGTCTGTCATAAACATCAGGTTTCTAACAAAATGTAGAAGAAGGCATCTGAAAACAAGATCTTCTTACATTCAAACACAGAAAACCAGAGAATACAATGATGCCACAATAAATCCTTTATCATAACATAATTGCAATAATTCGTGCGAATCCGTCGATCACGAATTCTCTCAGTATGAGATGAAAATTAGACGGAGTAAGAAAGACTGTCTGTCATAAAACAAGAAATCTCACATACAGATGCATATCCAGAAAGCTAGAATATCTGTTAAAACTTTACAGTCAGGAGCTTCACTCTACCATCGATAGATTACAAAATACAAAGACTGAGTTTATATACTCAGAGAAAATTCGCCTAACATCGACGTGCTCAGTCATCCAAGGCTTGGTGTCCCTTCAGCCAAATTCGGATGGGTATTGTTTTTCAGACGCCACCTTAACTGCGCATGGATCCTGGAAGGTGAGTAGCTGAGCCATTAAGTGCCAAGCTAGTGTGTGCAGACCTCCTTCAACTAGTCGAGGACTCAGCATGGCTTCTCTGAAAAAATGGGTACACAGGACCCTCTTGAGTAGACCGCTTTCCAGACCCTCCATACTTTACACTTAATGCATGAGGAGAGGTTTCAACCACCCCTTCTCACCTTCATTTATTCCAAGCGAAAACCAGGATTGAGATCGGATCCAATGGCGCCTAGAGATCACGATGATCTGCTCTGTGACTGATCTTGACCCTTTGGCCCTTCTTGCACAACTCTTTTATTCTCCAAGTGACGATGGGCTATGACCATGTGTTCATTCTCAACGACGCTTTTGGCGCTTGCGAATGGAAAGGGGTTGATCCTTGCTCCTCATAATCATGATGAACGAAACGCCGAGATAGCTTAATCTGGCACCACGCGTCCCCCTCAGATCTGATGGTCCTGAACTCATTTGGTGATATTCTGGGCCCGAGTCTTGGACGCTCCCGACACCTCGCGCATTAGGAATATGATGGAGCTGCTCCTTACACCTCGGAGTTGCGATGGGCAAAACGTCGTGATGGCTCAATTGGCCGCCAGGTGTCCCCTTTGGATGGGTGGTTGAAAATGCTCCGTGATACCATGGGCCTGACTTTCGGTGCTTTCGGGGTTCGGGGTTTTGAGATGTAGAACAACATGAAACTCTCACCCCTTGAACTCTCGAATGCCGAAATTCCAATGCAACTAGATCTCGCGCCACATGTCTTCTGGATGGACGGCTGCTATCCTTCCCTGCACATAATATGGGCGCTATCTATTGCGCTAACCTCGGCGCAACTCTGGTAATTGCGATTCCCCGCCGACCGCCGATCTTCTCTTATGGATGAATCTAGACCGTCGAAAATATATAATCTCACCTGCTTACCTGCTTGAAAGCCAAAAAATGAGATTTTTTCCGTGCTGCGCCCGGGTGCTTCTCGCGCCACTTGCAAACCTGAACACTCTTGTGCCTCGGACGAGAAATGTTACTAACATTAGGCTCCATGGGGGATACATTCATCCTTGTGATGCTCTAAGAACTAATTTTGCAGCTCCAGTTCCTTGTTGTTGGGTTATGGAGTCATTTACTAAGCCGAAAAATGAAAATAAACAAGGAACCAAAAGGACAATATTTACAAACAAAGGAGCCATCGAAGGCTCAGACAAAACATTTCTTCAGAAAATGCCCATTTACTGGGCTGTTGAAAACTTCTTCACCCTCTAAATCTTGCAGCTGATATGTGTTATTTGAGAAAACCTCAAAGATTTTGAAGGGTCCGATCCACAGGGCTTCAAATTTTCCGTGCTTGCCCTTATCTTGTTTAGGAGCATCCCATTTCAGCACTAGGTCTCCTATCCAAAATTCTTCCTTCTTGGCCTTCTTATCGAAAACCTTCTTGATCCTTTGTTGATGGTCTTGAATTCTGTCCATTACCTGCTCCCTGGCCTACTGGGCCTCCACTAGCTGATGAATTCTTCTGATCATGTCATTGGGCTCTTCTTGATAATCTTGGAAGAATTTCGCCACGGGAATGGCTAGCTGAGAAGGGAAAACAACTTCTGCCCCATAAAATAATTGGAAAGGGGATATGCCTATAGATCTCTTTGTGGTCACTCGATTGGCCGATAGAGTGAATTTCAGTTTCGAATTCCAGGCTCTTTTGTTGTCCTCCAATAATCTTTTGATAATCCTTATCAGGATTTTGTTGGAGGATTCTGCCAAACCATTGCCCTGAGGATAGTATGGGGTGGAATGAATCAGTTTGATCCCGAATTGCTCACAGAACTTGACTAACGGCTCAGCCTTGAAAGAGGCTGCGTTATCAGTGACAATCTTTCTTGGGCAGCCAAATCTTGTGATGAGGTCTTCAGGCATGATAGATATCTGATTATAGCCAGAAAAATCGTCGATCATGGACATCCTAGATGCACCGGTTACCCTCTACAATATGTGTTCCATGTTGGGTAGGGGATAATTGTCTTTCTTTGAGCTCCTGTTCAGGTTCCTGAAATTGACACAAAGCCTGATTTCTCCACTTTTCTTTCTTACCGAAACCAAATTGGCCACCCATTCGGAATATCTTAAGGGGACGATGATCTGGGCCTCTAACAACTTCTTCACTTCTTTCTCCATGACGGGCAGCAACATGGGATTTATCTGTCTCAGCTTCTGCCTAAATGGCTTAGCCTCTTCCTTCAGTGGGATCTTGTGTTCAATGACAGATGTATCATACGTTTTGAGATCTTCGTAGGTCCATGCAAACACATCAACAAACTCTCTCAGCAACTCAGTATATTCGGCCCTCTGTTCTGTGGTCAAACTCCTTGATAGCCTGACAAATTTAGGTTCCTCCTGTGTGCCAATGTTGCACTCAGCTGTGTCATCATATTCATATGAAACCCTACCCTTTACTGCCACATCATTCCCATCGAACAATCTTTCTAAAGGGACTAGTCCCCTCGAAATGTGATTACTAGGCAGCTGAATAATCTGGTGGTTAGCAATTTTATTTAAAAACACCTCAGGGTGAGGGTCACCTTCCAGGTCAAGATCCTGATCTATGTGCAACGCAGAAAATTCATCAATGGATTGGAGAAATTTTTCAATTTCTAGATCATCTTCGAATACCTTCCAATGCTTGACATTGTCCGGTACAGAGGGCCTGTATTTTGTTTCAACATCATATTTGACCATAGGTGGCAGAGGAACTTTGAGCAAACTAGTTGAGACAACTAAAGAATCGGCTGAAGTATTTTCCCCCCTCGGAATGAAAGAAATGTTAAAATCCAAGAAGAAATTATCAATCAGGTCCCATACCTCATTTCTATAATTTCTGAGCCGGGGATTATTAGTACGACATGAATTTCTGACTTGCTTGATAATCAACTCAGCATCTCCAAATATTGCTATCTCTTTAATTCCCATTTCCTTTGCAGCCCTCATACCCAGAACAAGAGCTTCATACTCTGCCACATTGTTGGTGGTTTTAAATTCCAGCTTGTACGACAGGGATATGGTCTCCTGAGAAGGTGACATGAAAAATACTTCGGTGCCCACACCTTCGCTAGAAGAAGATCCGTCGAAAAAAATACTCCAAACAGAGATGGTTGGAGGGGGAATCGGATAATTAAGACTGGGCTACCTTTTGACTTGGACAGGGGTTTCAAGAGCATCAATGAGCTGCAATAAACTAGACCCCAAATCGGTGTCAAGTGCAAATATGGGGTGATTGGTGGGGTTTGCTTCATCACTAACAATGTAGGCCAACTGAACTTCCCTATATAACCTTCTTTGTTCCCCTCCAAAGACTGGAATGGTGGCATACATGAGGTCCATCTGTAATGTTCCTCCAAGCCTTTTAATCCAAGATCTTGACAATAGCATGCCAAACTTGGGGGGGACATCAGCTACCACAATATCCATGACCACACTCTTCATGGGCAGCTGAAATAAGGAAACCACCAGGTCTTTGATGACTCCCATACATTGCACTCTCCTTGAATCGAAAGAGTATAAATCGTGATAAGCTTTTGTCACCTCCAGTCCCAATTCTTCCATTACTATCTTAGGCATAAGGTTATGGGAAGCCCCTGAATCCATGAGGCAGTTATGCAGCACTTTATCATGTATATTCAGGGATGTGTAGAAAGGGGGGGAGGAGTCATCTCTATCTTCTACCATGGGGCCTAGGACAATTGCTGGCTTTTCATCTTGGAGGTTTATGGAGTTTGCGGGAAGGCATGAGACCTCAGACTGTAAAATCTCAGAGAAGCATTTCTTGAATCCTTCATGTTTAATTAATTTGGTTAGGGGGACAGGAATTCTGATCTTTTGAATTTCATGCTTGAAATTAAAAGAAGATGTAAGCTTCGGGATTTCTCTTATTTCGGGAACATGAATCTGGACTATGGGAGAGAGGGGTCGAGTCTTCTTACCTCTGCGAATGTCTGCTACTTTGTTAGCAGGCTTCTCTGTTCTAGTGAACTACTCAGGAACATCAGGTGCCACTATCTTTTTCTTGGACCTCAGGTCATACCTGCCTTGGCTGCCACTAGCCTTGTCTCCCTTGCTCAATTCATTTAGCTGACTGTCCATGAAAGACTCCTTGTATGCTGATTGAGTGAGATGAGGAAAAGGAGGAGTGTCTTCGAAGCAATGGATTTCAGGATCAAGCTCATCTGTTTCCCCTTCTTCCTCTTCGGCCACAAAATTGTTTTGAAAAGGGGCCTGAATTTTCTGGTCTTCTCTGTCTCTTCCCCTCTCTCTTTGCATAATCGGGGGAGAAATATTGTTTGGCCTCCTGAAACCTCCTTTGTTTTTGGCGCTCTTAGGGCCCTTGTATGCTTGCCTCCCCTCCACTTTCATCCTCTCCATCTCTGCAGACAGAGACTTCAGCATCTTGGTCAGTTCATCCACTTGAGGGTGGGGCATCAATGGGCCAGAAGTTGAGGTTTCTGATCTTCCCTTTCTTCTATCTGCGTCGACCTTGTTCCTCAGTTTATCAGCTGCTAATACATTGGATTCCACTTCTATGTCTGCATCTTGCATTTGAGCTAAGGAGGTGGCTCTTCTTTCTCTCAATAAAAGACAGAAATCGGGGCCAAACGCACTGGCATAAGAAATCTTGGCTGAGGCTTCTGAAGGATTTATTTCGGTGGGAATTTTATTATACATCTTATTGAATCTTTTGGAGAAGTCGGAGACAGACTCTCCTTCCATCTTCTTCAAAGACCTGAACTCTGTCATGTAATACATGAAATCCTTCCTATCTCCCCACTGCCTCAGGAAAGCACTATATAGGGCTTCGATCCCAACAATAGATCCGAGGACCAATCCTCTAAACCACTTCCTCACCTCACCATCCAAGATTTGGATGAAGACTCTCATCCAGACATCTTCATTTTCAATGTTCAGGTTGTCTGCATAACTGTAGAAAGCAACCAGGTGCTCTTCCGCAGTTACGTCCCCTTCCCCAGTGAACTTGGGCATATACTTCAAGTAATCTCCAGTAGGGAGAGGATTCATAGGATGAGGTAGGATTAAGGGAGCATATCTGGCAATGACTATGGTGTACATTCTATTTAGAGGGGGATTAGCACCAGCCATAGGAATATTAGGTGGAGGAGAACTTGGAGGAGAAGGATTTCGTGAAGGGGCTACTGGGAATGAGTCTCGAAGTGGAATGGGAAATAAAAGGGGATTTAAGGAGAAGTCTAACGAGCTCAAGTCAACAGATGCTCCTTTTTGTGCAAGAGTGGGAAAATCTTCTGCGGTTCTAGGTCTATGCCAAAGTACAGCTTCAGAGGAGAGGGGAGTGACAAGGATTTCTCCCTCCAATCCCAGACTAGGAGGGGAAAACTCAGTAGGAACACTCCTAAAATTCAGGAAACGGGAAACCTCAGACATAGGTCTATTAAGAAACTAAGGAGGAGAAAATGGAGTTCCTATAGAAGGAGATGGTGGATTACCTGGTTCGATGGTGGAAGCTTCTTCTTCAGAGGCCTTTCCTTTCTTGAGAACCACCTCTGGATCAGTTTCAGGTGTAGCTAGAGGCAGCTGTGGATAAGACCGCGTGTGTCTACCTCTGAAAGCCACAATTAACATGACAGGTTCGCCACAGTGGAGTCGTCACAATGGAGTCGCCAGGTGCACAGTAGCAATATTCAAAGGCTCTGATACCTGATGCACCTTCAAAATCAGAGGCTCAATGTCGTTCAATCCCGGGGAAAATTTTCAACTTTGTCCCTGACAACGGTGCCAGAAATGTTAGCGTCAGAAGTCGCCCCTGAATTGCAGTAGGATTAGAGCCCAACGCCCATCAGTTTATGTCACGATTTGTTTATAAAAGAGGTGATCAAATGGAATCTATCTTGGTGCCATATTGTTCTAACTCCGAAACTAGGCCAGGTAGGCATGAGCTGGTGAGGTCTTAATCAAACTTCAGACAGTGAATTGTAGTAAGGGTGAGTAGGAGGAAGACTTGTATCAGAGAGATAAAAAGGTCTGTCGTAAACATTAGGTTTCTAACAAACTTTAGAAGAAGGCATCTGAACGCAAGATCTTCTTACATTCAAATGCAGAAAACCAGAGAATACAATGATGCCACAATAAATCCTTTATCATAACATAATTGCAATAATTCGTGCGAATCCGTCGATCACGAATTCTCTCAGTATGAGATGAAAATTAGATGGAGTAAGAAAGACTGTCTGTCATAAAACAAGAAATCTCACATACAGATGCATATCCAGAAAGCTAGAATATCTGTTAAAACTTTACAGTCGGGAGCTTTTCTCTACCATCGATAGATTACAAAATACAAAGACTAAGTTTATATACTCAGAGAAAATTCCCCTAACATCGACGTGCTCAGTCATCCAAGGCTTGGTGTCCCTTTAGCCAAATTCAGACGGGTATTCTTTGTCAGACGTCACCTTAACTGCGCATGGCTCCTAGAAGGGGAGTAGCTGAGCCATTAAGTGCCGAGCTAGCGTGTGCAGACCTCCTTCAACTAGTCGAGGACTCGGCATGGCTTCTTTGAAAAAATGGGTACACAGGACCCTCTCGAGCAGACCGCTTTCCATACCCTCCATACTTTACACTTAATGCATGAGGAGAGGTTTCAACCACCCCTTCTCACCTTCATTTATTCCAAGCGAAAACCAGGATTGAGATTGGATCCGATGGCGCCTAGAGATCACGATGATATGCTCTGTGACTGATCTTGATGCCTTTGGCCCTTCTTGCACAGCTCTTTTATTCTCCAAGTGACCACGAGCTGTGACCATGCGTTCATTCTCAACGACGCTTTCGACGCTCGCGAAAGGGAAGGGGCTGATCCTTGCTCCTCATAATCGCGATGAACGAAACGCCGAGACGGCTTAATATGGCGCCACACATCCCCCTAAGATCTGACGGTCCTGAACTCATTCGGTGATATTGTGGGCCTGAGTCCTGGATGCTCCCGACACCTCACGCATCGGGAATATGACGAAGCTGCTCCTTGTGCCTCGGAGTCGCGATGGGCGAAACACCGAGATGGCTCAATTGGCCGCCAGGTGTCCCCTTTGGATGGACGACTGAAAATGCTCTGTGATACCGCGGGCCCGACTTTTGGTGCTTTTAGGGTTCGGGGTTTCAAGATGTAGAACAACATGAAACTCTCACCCCTTGAACTCCCGAATGCCGAAACGCTGACGCGACTAGATCTCGTGCCACGCGTATTCTGGATGGACGAGTGCTATCCTTCCCTGCACATAATATGGGTGCTATCTATTGTGCTAACCTTAGTGCAACTCTGCTAACTGCGATTCCCCGCCGACCACCGATCTGCTCTTATGGATGAATCTGGACCGTCGACCATATATAATCTCGTGCGCTTACCTGCTTGAAAGCCAAAAAATGAGATTTTTTCCGTGTTGCGCCCGGGTGCTTCTCGCACCACTTGCAAACCTGAACACTCTTGTGCCTCGGACAAGAAATGTTACTAACAAGTCCCCTTCCAAAGAAACTATGCCTTTACCACATACCTCAACTGATGTGTCGTTTCCCATGAGAATATAATGTCTTGTGCACTCTTCGATGGACGAGAATGATTCTTTCTTTGCAGCCATATGATTCAAAGCACCCGAATCAAGGATATAGGTGGATGGGGAGGATGTGAAAACCATCAAAGCGTGACCATCACGATCATTTCCTCTTCCTTCAGTGGATTTTTCTTCATCCTTCTTTCTTGCATTTGTCGGTACCATGAGATTATTTTGTTGTAGCATCTTTTCCATCTCATCTATAGTTTTCCTGATACAAGAATATTCAGGATGATAACATTTTTGACAATATATGCATTTATATATTTCATTTTTCTTCTTCCCTTTGTGATATGAAGAATATTCATCTGCCGGTTTCAAGAAATTTTCCTTTCTAGCCTCGGTGTTTTTGCCTTTCCCCTTTTTACGATCTTTGAAATTCAGTTTGATTGATTCGTTTGCTGCAAGAGAATGATCTCTAGAACCCTTTATGGAGCCCATGGAAACTAATTTTTCCTGCTCTTGAGTTAGTGCTTCAATAAAATCATCTAAAGAGGGCATTTTCCACTTCAGAGTTGTCAATTTTGAAGCATGAAACGAGGAAACACAAACCGAATAATCAGGACCTAATTTTGAGAGAATGGAAAGGATGAGCTGTTCATATTTTTTCACTACTTTGAAATCTTTAAGCTGAACTAAAACATATTTAAATTTTGTAAAATACTCTTGCAAAGAATTAAAATTTGACGGATTCAAACTTATGAGCTTGTTATCCAAACTGTAGGCTCAAAGTTCATCCTGTTTACCAAACAACTCTTCCAACTTGGCACAGACCCCATTGGGGGATGATGCGGTGTCGAAATGGAACATCAATTCTCTTGATATGGAGAGACATATCAACCCAAATTCTTCATCCATTCGATTGAAATACTTTTCCTTCTCCACAACATTCATTGGCTGAATTTTTGTACCCATTGTTATCCGGTAGAGACCTTTGCTTCAGAGAGCAAGGGTGATCTTGGTTTTCCATTCAAAGTAGTTTAATGGAGTTAGGAAAACATTATTGGGATGAAGGTTTTGATTCATTGATTTTTTCTGCCTCCTTTGATGATTTTTCACCTACAAATAAAAGTAGTATGCCTCTCCCTCAGATTCCCTACTGATACCATGTAAAATTATGAGACCCGAGAGATCTAGAATTCGATGATAAAAATAATACTAATCCAATGAATTTGAAAATAAAAAAAGAAGAGAGATATAGAGAAGAATTTACTCCACAAGAATAAATGTATTCACAATATCTTCAAAATTACAATGAGATCAATTCAATATGTAGAGAGGAATTGGTCTTGTCACTAGTAATAGCAACTGCCACTAAAAGCAGTGTAAAAATTTCTAATGCACATGCCTAAACCTCTAAAATAGATAACCCACACCTAAAATGAGTACGATAGGCTGAAAAGTGCAAGTTTACTAACTGATTAGCTAAACATGCAAAGTTTACTAAAGAAAGGGGGTAAATCCCTAAAATCAAGGGACAATTTCCTTGATTTAAGGAGGAAGTGCGCTCTCCTTCATTCAGGTGTTTAAACTTTAAATGGAGGTTGGAAAGGAGTTATTAAGTGGATTTCTAACTAAAGAACTCAAAGTTAACTCCCTAAACTTAAGGAAAACTCCCTAAAATCAAGGAAGGTGTCTCCTATCCTCTCCAGAAAGTGAAATCAAGTGAGGAAAAATGCATTGGAATGAATTAACCAAGGTCTAGGTGCCTAAGACAAGTAATACACCAAGGAAAGTTAGGGTTATGCTCTAATAGTGGTAGCCAGAGTTCATATCAATCTTACTGAAGTATTTTCCCCCCTTGAGATAGTCAATGAGATTGTCAATTCGGGGAATTGGGTAACGGTTCCTGGATGTGATTTTATTTAGGGCCCGATAATAAATGTTGAGTCGCCAAATACCATATTTCTTCTGCAAAAACATGAATCAAAATGATTGGGCTTCCAAAAGGTGATGAGCTTGGCCAGATGTGTTGTAACACACCCAACCCCTAAATACTCTTTTAAGGGATGGGGCATCATAATTTCGTTTACTTTCGTTGTTTCAAATATTCTCTCTGAGGTCCTCATCCTTTTCTACTCACCCGTAGATTTCTAACGGCTATTACCGGGCTCTAAACCGACCTCTGGTTCGCAAGATATGGCCTCCTGAATTTCTTTGGGTGTTATTGGTTGAGGTTCATGTGGCATCAACGTGGATCCCTCTCATTTTTACCCTCCTCAAGCTCCTACATCCACAGTGGTAGTCCATCCACCGTCCAATCCAAAAACGGGTTTTGATCTTCGTCTGACACATAAGCTACAAGGGAGTTCAGTGTTCGGCACTTCGACATGAAACACCCCTTTTCATTTCTTCATGCAAATCCTATGGAGTCTCAAATTCCTGGACTTCTGAAATGTTGCCATGTAGCTCTGTACTTCGACCCTTTTGGACCATAAATTTCTAAGTTCTCAAGTATCCTGGAGTTACGAACTCCCAAAACGCTGCCACGTAGCTCCAACCTTCGACCCTTTCAACTTATCCTCGACACCACACTCCAAAACTCTAGAGTCCCAAAGTCCCAGACTCCCAAAGGACCCACTCTCACACGTGGCGTCATACTGGATACAAGGGAAAATACAGGTGGGTCCCTCATGCTCCTCCTGCTAGATGGACCAAGCAATGAGTGCCAAGTGTGATATGCAGAAGAGGTAATGATGATACGTGGCCCCTTCAGAGGGTGACACATGTTAATGGGCACATAGGGTCTGCAATATGCACAAATCCAAGCGACATGTGGCACACCAAACATGGGTCCACGCCACCCTAGGTGACATCATCACGCCATGTCACCTCATATTGATAACCTTTCAAACCCTCCGATCTCATGGTCAATATGCGTCCACGTAGACCTCGGGATCTACGGCCTCCGTCGCTTCGCAACTTCGACGTTCAGGGTTTCATGGTGTAATCCTCTCGTTACTCCCAGAGTAGGTCAAATCCAAATTGACTATGGAGTAGATCCAACGGTCACAAGTGGTCCCGAAAATCCTCCAGATTGTTGGCTCTCGTTAATTCGTGACTCCAATGTTTGGAGTTTTTGACACTACAACAACTCCATTCTCCTGAAGTGGGACTTCACTGAAGTACCATACGCAGAACCCTCCACTAGTTGATCAGACACTCAAGAAGGGTCCCCAACAGACTCCCCAGATCAATGAATCAGAACATTTCGTGACTCCGACATTCAGGGGTTTTGGGGTTGTGAAGTTGTGACATTTCGGAGTTTCGAACTCCTGGAGCTCTGAAGCTAATAAGAACTTAGCACCATTCAAAGTAGCACAAGGTTCCCAAACCTTTGTCATATGGGTCCTCAGAAAATCCTCGTGGGCTACATGCTTAAATCTTGGCTAGTAATTTGTTAAGGTCATGGGCATGAGCCCTTGGTCACATAGGTGGAAGGTCTAAAGGGTACGACCCTTGGTTGCATTCTACAAGTGTTATACCTCATGAGCTTGCAAATACTTCAAATGAGGTGCGAGAATACTCCTTGTGCTTCTCTTGAAACTTTAGAACTTAAAGAGTTCTTAATCCCTGCACATCTTGCCAAGGTTCTGAGCACCTTCAAACTACCTCTCCTGAGCTTAATAGACTCCTTTCTTAGGAGATCCAAATGAATGGAAGTGTAAATATTCACATATGACAATTGGGCCTATGGATAGCAAAATCATAGTTCTTTTCCTTTAATTCAAGCTACTATAGGAGGATCTAGTACTTATGTATACAAATAATATTCGACCATATAGGTCCTTAATTTCTTAAATACATGACCAGGAAAAATGAAGAGAAAAAAAGTCAAGTCATCAAACAAACATGCACATCCTTGAAACATTCACAGGATATTCAGCCTTATTTTACTGTCATAGTTCAGTTACGTAGGGTATGAGAATACTTATCTATTACAAAATGTAGCCAACTAACTGAGTGTGGGTGTCCTCCTTTCCACCCAACTGTAGACTCAGAGGCATTCGATCTTAGTGCTCTAGCCACCCTTGTGCCAAGCCATGATATCACTAGGGAAATTCTTGCCATTACTCAGAGATCCTTTCTCTGTCATGCCCTCGACGAGGTTTATCAAATGCTCCCTCAACATCAAGCTCATGATCTTTCGTTCATGTTAGGTCTTCTGCAAGTTCTTAGAGATCCATTTCCTCCATTTCTCCCATAACCAAAACTATTTTATCCTGTAGTTATTCCTCTGATTTTGGAGAACTTCACGTGTTCCTCCTGGTCATGCATTCCATACCTAGTGCATCCCTCTCTTGTCTTCTATCCTGCATGTATATATATTCACACCGTTCTCCTCCTCGGGAAGGTTTTGGACTTGTCCTGTTCCTTCTGTCAAAAGGAAACTCGGGTCAGTCTGGGTCTCCAGGAAAAACTTCCCTCTGTGGTACTTCGAGCTGACAGTTTTCTATCTCCCCAGCTAGGCCCTCCATGCTTCCATTTAAGGGGGTAGTTGATTGTTCAACCACCAGTCCTTATTTCATTAACCGGTTTCTCCTTGGGATCATGATGATGCTTATTATTTCAACAACGAGAAATTTGTGTCATTTTGACATAATGAACCCTCCCCACAGTTTCCTCACTCTTTTTCCTCTAGTGATATCATGGTCAGTACTTCAAGGCTTCACCCCCACAGTCAATCATTGGAAATATAAACAATAATACATTTACATCGTTCACATGCCATATCATGGTAATCATAATTAATGATTAATTACAAGTTGTAGGAAACAATGGTGTTACAATCCCCTCCCCCTTAAAAAGGAACATTGTCCTCAGTGTTCTTTCTCAGTAACACTTATCATGTCTCTGTCATTTAGTTGCTCCAGAAATTTTGATCCTCTTTCTTGGTCGGGTCCTTTCCAGACTCTTGGTCTTCATCACCTACCTTCAATAGCCTTGGACAACAAGCATATTAATCACAATTTCATGCGAAAACATTTTATCGTTGTGCAAAATTCAAGAGGAAGGTTTCAAAATATAACATAATACTTATCTATGCAGTTCATGGATTTGCATCCACATGGATGTCTTGTTATCTTAACTCATTGTTTTTCCTTGACATGCCCGTTGTGTGCATGATCCCTGTCAATAGTTTATAAGAATTATCAAAGTATCCTCTTCCTTGCGGTCACTCACCCTCCAAGCCCAGGCTCAGGCATTCCCTTCTCTACTATACAGTCCCTCGGGCGATACATCTTTCCTTGCCAGGGATTTATCACACATGAAGAGTTCTAAAGACTTCATTGAGCCTTACAGTCGAGGCATCCCTCAAAATTTCTCTGTCGAGGCGTCCCTCTGGTTTGTGTTGCCACAACACAACATATTCTATGGAGACCATGACTTACCACAGGGTCCTCATGTCTCAACAATAGCCTTTTTCATGCTTTCTATCTTGAAAAAATTCACCTATCCTCCCTAGACATATATTTTACGTCTCACCTGTATCACAGGTATACATAAATTATGAGATATTATCATCAATTTCAAATGCAAAATTTTCTTTCAAATCTGTCACCCACAGATTTTCCAAATTCCACGATTTGTTTTTCAGATCTATTCCACACAGGAATCATATTCACAAGTATGGGATTTTTATTCCCATAGTAGTCTAGCTCAATAGGAAATTTGTCTTCCTTATGGCTTACAACACTGCCATATCCAAGACCCTTTCTTCCTGCAATTTCAACATTCCCCAGCCAAACAAATTGTTAGTTTTCATGCACACTATATTTTCAAAACTATGCATACTAATAATCCAAGTTATTTTCATCTATTCAAGGATACAAAGAAAAAGGAAATATCATTATTTATGTATGCATCCTTTCAATATACTAAATTTCCCAAATGCAATTCAATTATCACATATCTTTAATCAATGTGCCAATATTCATGGCCACATTCAAACCCAATGCACCCTTGCATTGATTTCACATTTTCCACACTTTATGACAAGCACTTTGCCATGGTGTATTGGAGCTTAACCAACCTCTTCACCATAGGGCTTATTCATTCTCGTTCATTATTGCAACATGATTGTACTTCCTACTACAGGCTGATCATGATCCCAAATCAACACATATGAAACTATATGTTTCTCTTAAATGAACCCAAGCATTCTTCCTTCATTAGTAGCCAGGGTGCCAACACTCATGGCCACCCAAATTCGCTTTTATTTAACACCTATACAATTTAAGTAAAATATTGGAAGGTCCTCCTTCCTCAATGGAAAATTCATTGTCTTCCCTTTATGCAAACATGCATTTCCTTGAAGCAATTCCATGCAGTGTGCTAACTATGAGCACCTTTATTCCCAATCTCCCTAGATTGGTTATTGTACCCATGGTACTCTTTACTCCTGCATTTTCTTGCAAGGATTATAACTCATATTTGTCTGGCATAAACTTCCTCTCTCTATTATTCAAGTTCTCCTTTCCTGAATCTTACCCGTCTTGGGTAGCAATAGCATACAAAAACCACTCACAATTATTTGCATATCTTTATGATAATAAAATCTTTCCATAAGGGACTCTTAGCAAATTCCTCCATGGCTTATGCCACATAGGTATGGACATTTTTATATCTGCTCTGGCTGCTAGCACCCTCTCTGATATTATCTCATTAATGGTTCTTTATGGGGAATTTTAAAGTCCCTTCAACAATGTTTTAACAACAACCTTCTCATAGTCATCCTTTGCTTGAGGTTTCCCATCATTGACAACTGTCCTTCTCAACAACTCCAATTCATTTCTCCACATGTTATACATCATAAATATGTTAGTTATTATGTACAAATAAAAATGCATGTATCATAGTATTCTAGTCAATAAAGCATTTTCAGATAGGCACTTCATCCCATTATCCTTAATTTTTTCATGAGTGAAACACAAACAATTCCCAATTGTTTCTACAGTCATACAACCATCATCACTATGGTGTCAAAACATTTACTTTTATCAGCACACCATTTTCTCATTCCATAGAAAAATATAATATACAACAAGAAAGGAGTTAAGGGCTCTTCCCCCTTTCCAACTACTTCTACACAGCCCTGTAATTTTAGCCCAAATGAGTTACCCCAAGGCCTCATTGTCCTTTACTTAACACTGCTCATCCAAGCCTATTCATTTAAATATGCTTATTTATTCAGTCTCCCTTTTTCCAACTGTACTTATTCCCACAACTTCTCTTCTAATACTTACAACTATGTTAAACAATTCATAGTTCTTAGAGTGAGAAAAGTGTTCCTCCTTTTCTCCTTCTTTGCTTGTGCAATTTACTCCCTGTTGGGATCTTCCTGCTCTTTTCCTTGAGAAGCCTTGGTTAGGCTCACCCTAACCTTTTGGATACATCAACATGCTTCAATAGCAAACTTTTGTTCATAATGAACATGAACCCGTGTATTCTACACATTACCATTCAGTTATCAGAATGGTCATCATCCGTTTGTTAGTCTCCCATTCCTGCATGATGTTTTAAAATGTAATCCATGAATCTTATATATATATATATATATATATATATATATATATATAGTCTTGTAGCACACTTCTCAATTCTCAACAATCATTAAGGTTGTGACTATGTTCTCCTGACTGAGTCTTCACACAGATCCTCCATAGGGAACTCCTTCAACATGCAACTTCCTTATTTCATATCCTTCACTATCTGTGGTAGCCTCAACCTTCAATTAGTTCAATTTTTTTTATCAAATATTCCATAAGGAATATAAACATTCATCTTTGTTATGCCTCCAGATTATTTATCCATGCATATTCATTGTTTTGTTAACTTACATCTATGATGCACTTAACCACATGCATAATCATAAGCCTATGTGTATTTACCATAGGTACATTTTGCAGCTCACATACATATTTTCATTAAAACCATTTAACTCATGATTGTTCACAATTGTTCTCATGTGGCCCTCAAAGGCATAATCATGTTGCCTTTTATCATGACAACAAAGCATCCTTGCTCATTTACTCTTTCATCTGTTTATACTATCCCTTCCTGAGGAAATGGAACACATTCCCCTCAAGCTATTATTCAAAATCAAACTTTCATGACTCTTCAAAATAGATTCATCCATGCATCCATGGTATTCATTCAATATTGGCAAGTGCAATTCTTACCTTACATTTCACTCACTACTACATACGACCAAATTTGCCACGGTTTTTCGTTGCTATTGCCACACATATCCATCGCACTTTCCATGAAAGAAAAGACTATTTTTCATCGCTATATCCACGCACCAACTATTCATCGAAACAACGACGAAATAAGGCCGCCAGTTGTCATCATCCTAAATATAGGTTTACCTTAATAATCATGGCAATAGCGATGAAACATCGTCTCAATAGCGACGAAAAAGCGTGCTAAAGTAAAAACTTCACCAACACCTTACGATGCAGATGCCATACTTACGACGAAAAAGTGTCGATCGTCGATATAGTGACGAAACATCTTGTCAGATTAAAAATTCACCAACACCTTACGACGCAGATGCCATACGTGCAACGAAAAAACTTGGAAAGGTGCGACGAAAAATCGTGGCAATAGAGACGAAAAATCTTGGCAGAGTAAAAACTCATCAATGGCTTGCGACGAACTTGCGTCTCTATTGCCACACTTTCTGTAGGTTTTTAAAAAACAAAATTGAATATAGCTTGATCATATATGCCCGAGGAATGAACTTGTGTATTTACGATCCTGTTCATGGTGGTATGTGGTATCAATAAATCAAATATATAAAGACCCGCTTTCGTGCCTGTGAACTCATTGCATTGATTTTTTTGGGCTCCCTACATATAAAGGCACCCAGGTTGGATTGTTCCTCCGGGGTCATGACACCAAATACGGAGATTCCCCAAACTCCAGCCTTTATGTCTGAAAGGAACATGTATTTGCACTTGAATATAACTAGTTTGAGGCTATGTCGATCAGTCGGCCTACAAAGAAAATGAATAATTATTGATCAAAGATAACCCTTATTTCTATAATGCCAAGGTTAGGAGAGAATTTATCGGCCTAATATATGTTTTCTTATCAAGCTATTGAGACATGGGAACATAGGTAGAACCCATATATGTTACAATCAACCAATTTGATTGCGGTAGTAGTGGAGAGAGAGTTGCAACAATGTCCAAAAGGTTTAAAATCTAGGTAATGGTCATGTAGTAATACTAGCACACCCCTGAAACGGGGGAAGGGAACGTCGAACAAAATCCAAGGTATATATGTTGGAAAAGAATGGATTTTGTTTTTAAATTACAGTGGGTGGGTTGTATACTGTTGAATAATCCTGTTCAGACAAAGTGTCCAATCTGATTTGAGAGGGAGTAGAATGTGGAATACTGAAGTGCAAGTGCAAGAAGCGGGAGGCCTCAAAAATAACTAACCCCCCTATCTCTATGAAATTTCCTTCTCTTGTAGATGAGAGAGGAACCATCCAAAAACTTATCCAAGAATATACCAAGACCCATAATATGTTCCATGAAACTTCACCTCAAAAACCCTTAAAGCATGCTAAATTTGTCCAAAATATTACACCTAGTTTTCATGGGTCTAATCCTCATCCATCAACAAGAAAGTAAGTCAAGAGAAAGTTCCCAACATGTTCATGAAAATCTATCTCGAAAATCACAAAGAAACTCCAAGTAGTGCACCATGCTTATCTTGTATTAAAATAGATAAAAGAATACAAAGATGCATTTCCATTATCTATAACCTACTTAAGAAGAATATTTCTCCAGAGAAGAAATTTGGTCATGCCTTGCATCGTCTAAATTCACATTACTGATTCAATCAGAAGCATGCTATGAAGTTCTATACTATATAAATAATATGCTATTGATTTCATGGGCTATCATTCTTCATTTAATGACAATGAAGTCTGCAAACAAATGTAATCCAATGAGGAAGTCAATACCTTCATTGATGAGGCAACCTGCACCATATATTCTTGTAGGATGAAACTGGACAAATTCAAGATCCCGAAAAAAAGGAAAATTCTTTGAGTCAAGCCAAAAATGGTATATTCAGTATTTATCATCTTTTCATCACAAGTATGTAAAATTAAAAACATAATCATTGACCTTTAGAGGTAGTCCGACACGTGCAACAATAACACTTCCATCTCCAGTGCATGTATGAGCTGAATTCACAGAGAAATAAGCACGGCCATAGACCTGCAAAGAGAGTTTTCCACACTATAAGATGTGTAGGTTTTCCCGACTGTGAGACTTTTGAACTCTAGTAATGTAAAAGGCATAATCCCTAGTATATTTAATCCATAATTTACTTAATATAATGGGACGACATTACGAGGCTACTCATTTTTACTTTGTTATGGTGTATCTTGATGATGTTTAAATTTTTGTGATATTTGTGCATACATATTTTTTTGTTTGCTTGGATGCATCTGATTAAAGGTTAACAAATGGATTGTACATTCCCACTATGTTACATTACTCTACACCTTAATTACTTGGAAACTATAAAAAATGGCTCGTGTGAGACCTCCTTCCTTCGAAAGGTTGGATACATCGCTATACTATGCTATTGTGGACCTTTTTTTAACACATTTTGTGGACCTTGGATACATAAACAAGCCATCAACATGGTTTTGGTTGTCATGACCTTGACAAATGTAGAGTATTAGAGATGTAGTGGAGGCCATCAAAAGATGAGCCTCAAGATTATCTGGAAGTGTAGGTACATGGGTATGTGTTCCAAGAAAGTGCATATGTAGGTGAGGTTTTAGCAATATATAAGTAGAAGCACTTGTTTGTCTGTTTACATGATACTTTTTGGGCAAATTTTCAAGCAAATCAACATGAATAGTTGGAAATATTTGTAGAGAAGCAATATTATCATTTTTTTCATAGCTAAGAATTGGGTGGAATGGTAATAATTTGTTAAATATCTCATTGTATGACCATAATTTGACCCCGAGTGATTCAATTTTGGTTAAAAGTCTTCGTTGAATGTTATGATTTTGAATTCATGGTGGAATGTGATCAATATTTGACCAAAGTACTAGAATATTTCAAGCAAGGACCACACAAAAGATTGATTGAGTAAATGCATGTGCGATTGAAGATGGTAATGGTGGAACAAGGTATTCTCCCAAGCCTCATTTAGATGGAAGTGTAACCCCAACATGGGAAGTGAAAGGACTTGATGGAGGATTTGGAAGCTCAAGTTTCTTGAAATATTGACAATGGTGGATGCAAAGAACGTTGAAATTGAACAATAAACACGACATTAAAATTTCACAAAGATGAAGTATGAGCAATAAAGTATTGTTGATTAAAAGAGATTAAACATAAGATCAAATAAACTATAAGTGAGTATGACCAATGCTTCCAAGATGTAATGAGCCAATTATTCATGATCGAGGAGGTTCAAGATAAGGAGTGGATTATTGATGGCTTGTTACCTTAGCATTGTTATAATAAAAACTAATTACGTGAAAAAAAATATTAGAATTTTCAATGTGGCTTGAGTCCATTAAGAGACTCATTGAATCATCCATTCTCGGGGATTGGATCAATTTTAATACAAGTTAATATCATTTTCTGAGAAAATTTAAGAGCTAGAAAAAGTAATGTACAATAGTAGGGAGGAAGTATGGTGTACAATCTATAATATAGAAGGTCATATATAGATCAATTTCCCCATGGTTCCAAGATATACTATTGTTGTGGCTAACCCATTTGTAGGAAATATGGATGTTGGGATTCGTGAGATCTTCTAAAACAATAGGTATGATATCCACCATTTTTTATTGCTATAAAATTTAGTAATATTGTAGAATTGTGAATTGAAACTTATCTTAGGTAAACATTAACGATACAAAGGATTTTTGTGCAATATCTACACTAATGGAAAGGTTTGAGAAGAACTTGTCCACAATGGATTCAACCATGGGAGTGTATGGGGGACATAATTAGAATTAGGGATGTAATAGGGCTCTATGGAATTAAGTGAATCATCTCCCACCATGATTTTATAATTATAATGAAGTGGTGTATATTGAAAGGAATTACTTATATCTTCACTATCCTTGATGTGGGTACTACCAAAAGACAATACATAATACACATGATTGTGTACAATTGATTAATAAATGGGAGGAACAATACATGAGATAGAGTAGTGATAATATGGTGAATTGTGAGCTTTATATCCATGGTGAAAATATAGTAGGTTGTGCCTACATTGGGATCAATATCGT
>JASDQU010737363.1:139422-149652 GCA_032191745.1 Picea mariana | reverse complement strand
CCTTGGATTTTGTTCGGCGTTCCCTTCCCCTGTTTCAGGGTTATGCTAGTATTACTACATGACCATTACCTAGATTTTGAACCTTTTGGACATTGTTGAAACTCTCGCTCCAATACTAGCGCAATCAAATTGGTTGATTGTAACATATATGGGTTCTACCTATGTGCCCATGTCTGAATAGCTTGATAAGAAAACGTATATTAGGCCCATGAATTCTCTCCTAACCTTGGCATTATAGAAAGAAGGGTTATCTTTGATCAATAATTGTTCCTTTATTTTGTAGGCCGACTGATCAACATAGCCTCAAACTTGCTATATTCAAGTGCAGATACAAATTCCTTTCAGACATAAAGGCTGGAGTTTGTGGAATCTCCATATTCGGCGGCATGAACCTGGAGGAACAATCCAACCTGAGTGCCTTCATATGGAGGGAGCCCGGAAAAATCAATGCAATGAGTTCACATGCGCGAAAGTGAGCCTTTATATATTTGATTTAGTGATACCACATACCACCATGAACAGGCTCGTAAATACACAGGTTCATTCCTCGGGTGTATATGATCAAGCTATATTCATTTTTTTTTTAAACCTACATAAGGCATGGCAATAGAGACGCAAGTTCATCGCAAGTCATTGATGAGTTTTTACTCTGCCAAGATTTTTCGTCTCTATTGCCACGATTTTTTGTCGCACCTTTCCAATCTTTTTCATCACACATATGGCATCTACATCGTAGGGTGTTGGTGTGTTTTTACTCTGACAAGATGTTTCGTCACAATAGCGATGATTTTTCATCGCAACGTGTGACGCTTTTTCGTCGTAAGTATGGCATCTACGTCATAAGGTGTTGGTGTGTTTTTACTCTGACAAGATGTTTTGTCTCTATTGCGATGATTTTTCATCCCAACGTGCGACACTTTTTCGCCTTAAGTATAACATCTACGTCATAAGGTGTTGGTGAAGTTTTTACTTTAGCATGCTTTTTTGTCGCTATTGCAACGATGTTTCATCGCTATTGCCACGATTATTAAGGCAAACCTATCTTTAATATGGTGACACATGGCGGCCTTATGTCATCGTTTTTTCGACGAATACCTGGTGTGTGGATATAGCGACGAAAAAAGTTCCACGAAAAATATCCTTTGCTTTCATGGAAAGTGCGATGGATATGTGTGGCAATAGCAATGAAAAATTGTGGCAAATTTGGTCATATGTGGTAGTGCCAAGATTGAGTGGAGATCTGAGAAAAGTGCTATGAGAGTTCTATTTTAACTTATTAATGCAATAAGCTGTCATTCACGATTATGCATAGAATATAATCAATTCCTTCATTTAGCATACTAAAAAATACTTAAAAAACAGTAAGGAAACACATGCATTCAATCACATAACACATGTTTTACTGTGGTTCACCCCCTCCTGGGCTACGTCCAAAAATATCTGGCTCTCAAGCTCTTTTGTGATAGCAGCTCCAAAACTACAGTGCCACGCACTTTACAACTCCTTCCAGACAAGTCGAGATATATTATGAGGTAGAATAGATTGCACCAAGCTCCTCAGCCTGTGATCTAACCCTCAATATGCACCCTCCTTACCCCTCTCCAGCTCAATAGATTACAAAATTAGGTCGTATAGCAAAATATTACAACTAGCTATCATAACATGACTCCCCCTCTATTTATACATTTCTGGCTCACCTGCCATTACAATGTATTGCAAAAAACCTAACCCTAACATCGTTAGGTCTTCCTTGCATGCGCACGTTCTACTCTTCCTCCTAGCTGTCACTTTCCTCATGCATGCCTTACTTCCCAAAATAGCCTTTCTTTCCGCTTTGGCCTGCTTCCAACATNATGACTCCCCCTCTATTTATAAATTTCTGGCTCACCTGCCATTACAATGTATTGCAAAAACCCTAACCCTAACATCGTTAGGTCTTCCTTGCATGCGCACGTTCTGCTCTTCCTCCTAGCTGTCACTTTCCTCATGCATGCCTTACTTCCCAAAATAGCCTTTCTTTCCGCTTTGGCCTGCTTCCAACATGCCCCCAACACTGACATGTGTCTTGTCCCGAGCCACCTAACCTTTGTGTGCTTTGTCGATCTCTCTGGTGATCGCTTGGAACTTCTCCTTGAGCTCTATTGCTTGCGTTTGAGCCTGCGCAGTCTTCTTCTTGAGTTTGTCTACTGTCTATACTGTGGTCTCGTCACTGATCAACCCTACACACTCTGCCTGGGTTTGTGCCATATATGTCTTGGCTTCCTCTACCTTTTCAATGACCTCCGCTACTCGCTCCTGGAGCGGTTCCATTTGAGTGTGGTGCTCCTTTTTCCGTGTCTGCACAATGGCGAGTTATGCTTGTAATCAAATCATATCTTGCGCCCTTTGACGCCCTCCATGATGGACATTGTCTTTTTCCTCTACTTGAGGTCTTGGATAGCTTCGCTTATTCTTTATTCTTCCTGGTCCCACCGCTGGACTTGCTGATCCTCTTATAGCTTCATCCAGATATGTGCTGCTTTGTCAAACAGGTCGAACGCTGCGTGAACCTATCGTTCTATCTCCTGTATCTTATCTATTGCCTCCTACTTCCTTTGCTCCCTTACCTCCGATGGAGTGGTAGGTGTGAGTTGCTCATCGAGATTCTCGATATCCTGCTGACATTGATCGATTGTCTGTGCAATCTGATGAATATTATTTTTTGTTGTGAGTTCGACCCTTTGCGTGGTCTTTGGAATCTTCTTGTAAGCTCCAACCACTTTTTGTTCCAATCCATTCACGCGTTCCCTCTCCTCTTTGGTATCGAGCTTGGCCTGCTCATATATCAATTCCATCTCCTCTCGTTTATCCTTTATCTACTGTAATTCGACTATGTCTGTGCGTGCACGAGACTGTGTCTCTTGGGTAACACTAACTTACAACTTATATAGGTTATTGGTTGGTATGAGCGACAATACCAACTGCAATTGAGCCAAGTCCTTTAGGGGTGTTTTCTCCTCAATATCATCCATGCACAACATGATGGGTGTAATGTGAAATGTTGTACTCGGCCGCGGTATTGTCTGGACTGTATCCCACTCACTTGCTTCAGGTTATTCTCCTGTATGTGATGTTGATGGGCTTGTTTCTATGTTGTTGTTGGCTTCCTGCACTTCCCCAATCTACTTGAGGAGTTGTCGCATGTCTACCAAATGTTCTTGAATTCTATCCCTGTTGCGCACAACATTCTCAAAATCCTCGAATGTGCGATCCTGAACCATTTGGGGGTGTTCTATGTGCCTTCATATTCTTGTGTGCACCCCCCATCTGAGTAGCTGGTTGCTTAGTTAGGCCTAGTTCTTATGGATTAGGACTTGGTGTATTCCCCTGCACTGCCTCAGTCTGTTTCTGATGTACTTGGGGCAATTGTGTGTTATTCTTCTTCCCCTTATGGGTTCCTGTCTTAGATGTCCCCCCTTTCATCTTCTTTGTCTTGGTCTGGCCCGTCCTTGGTTTCTTGGGCACTGCAACTTCCTGGGGTTGTGTCTCTTCCTGCCTTTCCTCCTCATTATGTGGATGTTCCTGCCTTTCTTCCTCCTCCTCTTCCCCTGCAGGTATGTTTTGAGTGAGGACTAGAATCCTCCAATCGTCTTGCCAATCCTTGATATCCATTTCTATGTCTCCCTCCATGATGCAATAACATAGTTGTAGCCACTGCTTGTTGGGGTACTTCCGTTCTTGGATCCACATCGCATGTCGAGTGGCCTTGAAGTTAGATATGTCCCGATAGTATACAACAACCTGCAATGTTATTCTCCATAGGTTGGTGATGGTGTCCTATAGGTCATGAATATATCCTTCGAATATAGTTGCATTCATATTTTTGTTCCTGTCATCCGAAGTGGCGCCAAGCGATAAATATCTCACTCCATGATTGGGTTTGGGTCTGGTGGCGAAAAATACATATTTTGGTTCCTTCCATCCCATAATGGTTATGAGCATGATCGGTCATGAAAAATGAAATTTTGTTCCTAGATCCTGTGCATCCTTGCAGTCATCCAGAAACAGATTCAAAAGATAAGGGGCCCAGCTGACTGTGGTGCCCTCGACACATTGTGCTGCAACTGCGGCAACCTCGACCATGACTTCCTCCTTGCGGAATGTTCTTAGCAACTTCCAGGCCATGTTTGTCGCAATGTCACTGATTGGTTTGAGTGCCATATTTCTTTTTCATATCCTTAGCGAGTGCTTTCTCCTTTGTTTTGTCGTTGAGAAATTGTGCGAGATCCATGCCCCATGAAGAAAACCCTGGGATGTGCACAATGAGTTCTACGTCTATTGAGATGAGATTTTCCAACCATACATCTTCATCATGTGTGACCTCCATCAATTTATTGATGCAACTATTTGCATACTGTCCTCTGCCAAAGTGTGGTAGTTCCAAGAGACCTAAAATTCCATTTTTTTTTCAGTCCTACTGCCCACTGGAGTGGCTGATGAATCGGTTCCCCAAATGGGTCTACACCCACTATCTATAGGTAAAATTGCTTTGCGAACTCCAAGAATTTGTCCATGTCCATTACATCATGGTCCGAGTATTTTAGCTTCTCGACATAACCTAGCAAGTCTTCTTTTACCCGTGCCACTTCTGGTATGCGTGACAAAACAATTGCCACGACGGGTTGTTTGCACGGTGACCTAGGTACTGTGTGCTTGTCCTTTCGTGGTGGTGGCTGACTCAAGGTCTTAGCCTCCATTGGTCGTTCTTCGACATACTGTTCTGGTGGGCTCGTGACATCTTCCACAGCTCCCTCCTGTGGATGTTCTGACATAGTTGTCCATGAATCGTTTGGCTCGGCTGTTGCTTCTTGATTCAGAGCCATCCCATTGAATCTCCGTGCTTCTTTAGGGTTTTATGGTTGCACTTGACTAGCTGTGTCCTCATTATGTTGGCCCTGCCCCTCTTCAGGAATATCTATGTCCATGCCTACTGGTGTTGTCTACTGGGTTTCCTCCATAATGGGTGTGGGGTTAACTGGTGTTGTATCTGGTGATGGGATTTCATCTACATTGACGACCTCTGGCGACTGTTGTTTGCTTTCCTGCGATTGTATTTGTGCCCTGGTCCTAACTCTGGATTTTCTGGCAGTCTGGCTTGATTCAACTGTTTGGGTGGTGCCATGGTGGTGAAATTCGATCGTCCACCGAGCTCAGTGGCCTCTGCAACCTCTGTGAACTTTTCTCTGTGCTTCGTATGCTCTATCACTCTCCAACTCTTCCAATTTAGCAATAATATTTTTGTTCTTATGTCCTTGCTTTGTATGAGCATCATGTGAAGCTTGTCAAAGACGTTACCTTTATTACTAATTCAATGAAACTATGGTTCCTTCGTACTTGCCATGAGTCTCCCTCACCGTCTCTAGTTGGCGCGATTCATGTGGCATCTCGTCAATCATTTTCGACATTCAATTCTGCTTGCCTTTGTCATTTAGTACTTCTTTTGTCGTCTTTACCTTCCTCGCTTGTTTATGTTTTGAACTAACCATTGGCCTTGTCTTCCCTGGATTTGTATTCCTAAGTGTGTGTTCTCCTTCTATTTTTAGCACATTGTACCTTTGTTGGTACCACTTTAATATCCTGCTTGCTCTTTTTTTTTCAAACTGCGCGGTGAATTTCAAGTTATGGTTGGTCGATTGTCCTTGTACAATTTCAGTCGGCTCCCATTGATTATCCCCTTGAGTTCTGTGCCTCCTAAGTCTTTCAACTATACAAAACCCCCTTCTATGAAAGTTTTTACTTCGTACAATGCTAACCAGTGCATTTTGAGTTTTCCTGGATGCTGAATGGATTTGATGTCATACATCAACACTAAGTCTCCTTACTTTAAAGTTTTCTTCTTTATGTTTCTGTCATGCCAAGCTTTGTCCCGTGCTTTCTGAACTTGTTGGTGGAACCCTGCTAGGATCCTCTCTTCCTCCATGATCAATAACTGATTCAACCTGTTCTGTACTGCGCCTCATTTTGTCATGTGTTTAATCGAAGCTACACGTAGACTGGGTACCATAAATTCTAATGGCACCACTGCTTCTTGTCCATATACCAGTTTGAATGGTGTGTGCCCTGTCAACTTCTTGCATGTGGTCCTGTATGCTCATAATACTGCTGGTATTTTGAGGTCCCAATCATCCCTGTTGACATTACAGATCTTTGTTAGTGCATTCTCAAGGATTTTGTTAAATGCTTCTATTGTTCCATTTGCCTGTGGGTGATATGGAGTGCTATTTTGATGGTGGAATTCAAATTCTTCAGTCATAGCCTTAATGGTGTTGTTAATGAAGTGAGTGCTTTGGTCGCTCATCAAAATTCTGGGGTAAATAAATATAGTGATTACTTGTTCAAATAGAAAGTGTGTTGTTGTTTATGCGCTGCAATCTTTCACTGGTGCTGCTTCCACCTATCTTGTCAGGTATTCTGTCGTAGTGATAATGTACGTTTCTCATGTTCTTTTTGTTGGTGGGTTGATTGGTCCCAAAAAGTCTATTGTCCATTCATTGAATACCTGGAATGTTACCTGTGTTCGCAATGGCATTTCATCCCTTCTATTGGGTTTTCCAACCCTCTGGCAGACATCACATCTTTGGCAGTACTCTTTCGAGTCTCTATGAATGATCAGTCACCAAATTCCTACGCACAATACCTTCTGCGTGGTAGATTTTCCTGCATAATGTCCTCTTTCTATGCCCTCATGGGATTCTGCTAAAACCATTGGTATTTCATGTTCTAGCACATATCTTCGCAATATCTTATCTGCGCCCATTTTGTATAAAAGTCCTGCAATCAATTGATAGTTTGCAGCCCGGACTACCGGGTTTTTCTTCTGCACGGTGCTATATTCCTGTGGCAGAGAACCTGTACTCAAGTACTGGATGATATCTGCAAAGTATTCATCGACGATTTGGACTGAAAATAACTGTGCATCCAGAAAGTTGTCCTCTAAGCTTGTAGGTTCCTCTCCATTCGTGACCCTTGATAGGTGGTCAGGTCCTGCATTCAACTTTCCTGGATTGACTATTACTTCAAAATCAAACTCTTGAAACAATAATAACCATCGACATATTCTCTCACACAACATTGGCTTGTTTACTAGGTATTTAAGGGCTAAGTGATCTGTGAACATCTTAAAATGTTTTCCCAATAAGTAATGTTTGAACTTCTGCAGCGCGTAGACCATAGCTAGGCCTTCCCTCTATGTAGTGTTATAGTTCTGCTCTAATTCCGATAGTTTTATACTCGATAACGCTATAGGATGATCCAAATATCCCTCTCCTAGTTGCGCCAAAATAGCTCCAAGTGCTATGGCTGATGCATCTACATGTACGTGGAATGTCTTTTCCCAGTTTGGAAATACTAGTATTGGCGCAGTGACCATTTTTTCTTTCAACATATCCAGACCATGTTGACAATATTCATTCCACTGAAAATTTGTATCTTTCCTTAACAGTTTCTCCATTGGCATGGTGATCTGTGCGTACCCTTTGATAAATTTTCTGTAGTACCCTGTGTGTCCAAAATTCGCTCTTAGTTGATAGACTATTTTTGGTGGTGGCAAGTTAACAATTACTGCAATCTTTGCAAGATCTACTAGTAAACCTTGTTTGCATACTATATGGCCCAATAGTATCCCAAACGGTGTTCCAAAGATGCACTTCTTGATGTTTAGTGATATCTGACATTGCCTGCATCTTTCTAACATCAGCCGCAAGACCTCTACATGGTCTTTCAAAACTATAGACTATCCAATCATCCAAGTATACCTCTAGAAACTGGTGGATAAATTCCTTAAATGTAGTTATGACTACTCTGGAAAATATTTGTAATATACGAGATATAAAATGTATGCAGAATAGAAATAAAATGCTAGTAATGGCAGAATAATAGTAATATAACTAGAACATCCACCACAATAACACCGAAATGAAATGAGAATAATAACAGAAATAACACTTTGAATCTGAAAGCAATGTTCACAGGCCTCTTCGAGGGGGCAACCTCCAGTTGAGTAGAGCTCTATTACAATAATATTCAATTTAGGGTTCTCATATCCTCGACTCCTATTTATACTAAAAAGAAGAATCTAGAGGAAATCCTTCTAGAAGCGGAAACTTCGATTAGGTCTTCTTACATCCACCTTATTCTATTTTATTGAAAGGCCTTATTAATATTGATCTTTATTACATCCGAATATATTGTTCTACCTATGTGTAGGTTAGGACCCCAACATGTACACCCCCTTAAAAATAACCTTGTCCTCAAGGCTTGAGATGAGGAAATTGCTGCAGAATGGTCGCTGGTTCCCAAGTGGCGTCTGCTGGAGTTGTATCTTTCCACTGGACTAGAACTTCCTTGATGCTTCTCTGACATAGGCGACGCTCACGCTGGTCCAAAACTGCTTCAAGCTGTAGCCAAATGGATCCTTCTTCAGCTAAATTTAAAAGGTTGGTTTGAATTTGGCACTTAGCTCCAATCACCTTCTTTAAGCAAGAAACATGAAAAACAGGATGTAGCTTTGAATGGCTGGGCAAAGCTAACTGATAGGCTACTTGTCCCACACACTTGAGAACAGTATAAGGACCATAAAATTTGGGCGCTAGCTTCTGAAAATGCTCGGCCTTGAGGGAAGTTTTCTTGTAAGGTTGAAGTCCAAGAAACACTTGATCCCCTTTTGCAAATTGACGTTCAGAGCGACTTTGATCTGCTTGTTTCTTCATGCGATTTTGTGCCATGATCAAATTCTCTTTGAGGGTACAGAGAATAGCCTCTCGAGTTGTAAGTGTTAGGTCAACCTCCTGGACCTTCGAGGCACCTGCTAAGTATGAGAGAACTGAAGGTGGATTCTATCCATATACCGCTTCAAAAGGAGTCATGCGTGTAGCTATATGGTATGAAGTGTTGGATCACCATTCAGCTAGGGGTAACCATTGAGCCCACTGATTTTTCTTTTCTGAGGCAAAAAACCTCAAATGTGTTTCCAAACACTTGTTGACAACTTTTGTTTTTCCATTAGTCTGGGGATGATAAGCTGTGCTAAGATGCAATTCGGTGCCTTGTATCTTGAACAGTTCTTGCCAAAAATTGCTTGTGAAAGTTGGGTCACGATCAGAAACAATAGAGTGTGACATGCCATGAATCTTGAAGACCTGATCCATGAAAATTTGAGCCACCGTGGATGCTGTAAATGGGTGTTGAAGGGTGCAGAAATGAGCATACTTGAAAAGGCGATCAACAACCACCATGATGATGGATTTATTTCTCGATTTGGGTAAGTCGGTAATAAAATCCATAGAGATATCCTTCCAAATAGCAGGTGGAATCGTGAGTGGTTGTAGTGTGCCCAAATATTTGATTGTTTCTCCCTTGTTACGTTGACACACATCACATTCGGCTACAAAATTACGAATGTCCTGTTTCATACCATCTTAGAAAAAGGAACATTTGACCCTGTCATAGGTTTTGGTAAACCCAGAGTGCCCTGYTGTGGGTGTAGCATGAAGCTCAAAAAGTAYCGTGGATTTAAACTTTGATTGTTTACTTAAATACAAATGACCTTTGTATCGAAGTTCATCATGGAGCCAAGAGTACCCTGGGGAATCTGGAGCATTGGACTCCAATTGTTGGATCAACTGTGAACTTTTGGGATCTTGTATCCATTCCTGGTGAACGACTTGGAGCCAATCTGGTACAATGAATGAAAGAGAAAAAAGGGATCCTTCATCTTCATATTTCTGGGAAAGTGCATTCGCAACCACATTGTCTTTGCCTTTCTTGTAAATGATCTCATAATCATATCCAATGAGTTTAGTCACCCATTTTTGTTGTTCTGGGGAGGAAATGCGTTGTTCCAGAAAATACTTGAGGCTTTGATGGTCTGTCTTAACTTGAAAACATTGCCCCAATAGATAAGGGTGCCACAGATCAAAGACATGAAAAATAGCCAACATTTCCTTTTCATATATGGATTTGCCCAGAGTTCTTTCAGATAGTTGCTTGCTGGTAAAGGCCAAAGGTCGACCCTCTTGCATAAGGACAACACGAATTCCTTTCCCTGAGGCATCACATTCCAACACAAAGTTCTTTGTGAAATTAGGAACGGAAAGGACTGGAGTGGTGCACATGGCCATCTTCAAGGTTTGAAAAGCTTGAGCAATGGCTGGGGTCTAAGTGAAATAGATCTTTTTAAGGAGAGCAGTGAGA
>JASDQU010737362.1:334174-348309 GCA_032191745.1 Picea mariana | reverse complement strand
TTTTATGTCTTACTATAAAACCAAAAGACATTTTCAACTTAGATAGTATCCATAAGAAAACAAGTGTCCCTTGTGGTCATTATTGTGGTACCTCCACTGGGTTCATGTGTTTTCTAGTACAACATAGCCTTAGTCCACCTCCTATTGTTCCCACTTGTAACCAAGCTAGAAATTGCAAAATAATCCCACATTCACATTCACAACAACTAAGCTAAAACTAATTGGATTGGGAGGAGGGTGAGGGGACATAATATTTTTTTATTACATCTTATCCTTATATTTTACTCCTCAAATCAAAACCAAAATTGAAATAGACCTTCATTAATTCTTTCCTTCATCTTTACTCGGTTGAAATAAAACCTTCAAAAAAACATTAATGAGTGGAATTTTTCTTACCTCAATAAATGGCATTGAGATTGATACATGTACATCCTTGCTACCATTGAATGTCGATGCATTCCAACTTCCTTTTGTGTTGAGTTTGACTTGACTGACATAAAAAAGATGTGTAGAGTGGTAGAACCCCTTCAACGTCATGTTTTGGTGAGACTACTTTTAATTTTAATAATAGTTACATCAAAGCCACCTCATTATGATTTGACAAGACTATTTTAATTTTAATGTTAGTAATATAAAATCCCTCTCATTACCTTTTCTTCGTAGTGTTTGGGAGTTGAGACACTCATTTATGGAATTATCAAGAAAAATGACCCCCTATGGAAGGTTCATTCATTCTTGCATGTCAAAATCAAATGAAGAGACATAACACAAAGAGCTCTCAATGTCCTGGGTAGGATATTGACCTATTGCAATAAATACAACAAAGACGATATTGGATGTATGAGCATTGAACCCCCCCATGGAACCAGTGGATGCAGATCCAGTCAAGTTCTTAAGCATGTTCAATTCTAAAAAAACTAGAAGAGTAGTCTTCAATACCTTGCTAACAACTACCTCATTGATCTAGTTAGTTAGTAATGCCTGAGTCTGTTTTTCCCAAGACCTTGCTAACAAATCCCTGAGTCCGTTTTTCCCAAACTATTCTCTACTATGATTCTTTGCTTGATATACTAATAAAAGGTTGATAGTATACATGATATCTTTGTATTGATTCACAAGGATGTTTTTAGGGGCTAAATTTCGCTCATGGGCTAATTTTCCATGGTTTTCCCAAAAAAAAGATTCTGTATTCTAAAAATGATTTGCCCAAATTTTATAGGATAAAATTATTTTACCTTAAAAATCGCCAAAATTTTATACAAACTATATAAAATCCTTACAAATTTGAATATTTTTATAAAAATATCGCCAAACATTTATAGTTGGCACATGCAGGATTTGTAAGATTCTCTCAGGGTTCTACATTTTAAAATGAATTTCCATCCTTAAAATCATCCCTGGTATTGAATGCCTAATTTGAATTTTTTGTAAAACGTTTTCTTAGTGTTTCTTGATAAGAAACAATATTCTTGTTTAATTTTCTTTTATAAACAATCTATGATAATTTATCAATGAGCTTGCTTTTGAAAAATGAGGATCAAAATACATCTCTCTAATTAATTTGAACATTAAACTTTCTTAATTTAAACAAAAAGAATACAATTAATTTTTTTTTATGATAAATCCCAATGAAAATTTATTGTTAATGAGAAATCCTTCCAATGTATTTCATTTATTCACATTGAAAGTCCATTGTCAAAATTAGGGGATATGAGGAAAAGTATCTCATAATATCCAATAGACATAAAGTCATAAATTATAAGTGTGTTGAATATAATGGATTTTATATCATAATAGAATCAAAAGAATATCTCCTAGGTAAAAGATGTAAAGAAATGGTAGAATTCTTTCAGTTTACATGTGATTTGTGGGTAGATAAGTTGAATAGAGGAGACCTTTACTCAAGTTTGTAATGGCCAAAGTGGTGACATTAAATATTAAGATAAGGTGAATATGTGAACATTGATAAGAATCGTTCGTTTGTGATATGCATATTAAATCAACATAGTATAACATGTGAACTTATGCATATTATGTGAACATAATAACATCGTATAAGATGTGAACAAAGATTCACATTCTTTCTTCAATAATCCTTTACAATATTACACACCATATCCATTGGTGAGTGGATCTCTCCATACTCCTCTTCCTTAGCCATTTGACACACTCACCCACTTTTGTTCTTTGTTATATGCCACGCAAGATGGATGAGTGGAGTACACTGCAGGATGGAACATAGACCAATCGTAGATGTCATGTGGCATTTTACAAGACAAAACATAAACTAAACATCAAATGACATGTGTTGGCGTTCGAGAGGCTCTAAACAAATGATGAAACTTAGCAACACCAATTCTTTTTTCTAATAGAGGTTTCAAGAATAATGCAATGGCAATATATAAAGAGAATCTTTCAAGGACTATAGGAATTGGAGGAAATGGAGGGTTGATGTTATGTATGAGGAAATATTTGTGGGTAACTAATACAATTCAGTTAGAGGTTGGAAACCATCGATTCAGATGAGATCCATAGTTCAAAGTGCACGAGAGGGTCATCACCTCGAGAATTTGCACCATTGATGACTCATTGACTCCCAATGACAAGCTCTCAAGATTGGAGTTCCATCCACAATGCATATCAATTTTACCCATAGGAGGATGATGAAAAACCTACCAGTGGAGATGACCACTGAAGCACCAAACCTCCCAAGTACTCCATGTATGATGTATTTTTGTAATCAACCTATCCACACAATTTCATTTAAAATATTCAAGACGTGAACAATTGAATACATTTTTGGGGCTTGAAGTTGAGATATCTAGTAAAGTTAGATTTGAGACACATTCTAGGCCATAATGTTTTGTTTGTGAGACCTTTTTCATCGATGCACGTCGAAAGAATTATAGGACTAATAGACCAAAATGGCTTTGTCGATTGTAATTCTACAACCATTTGAATTTTTAATTTGTCACAAGTGCTAGAGACAATTGTTTTGTGAATGACAATTGACACATCCAACTCATAGTGAAAGGATTTAAATTATTGAACAAATTCCCATCATCTTCACTTATTGCATGAAAAATTCCTTACCTTAGAGAAGTTCCTTTTGTTAAACAACCATGCATATGTATCATTCCATAATTTGGGGAGTTTGAAAGATGGTTCATGTTCTCTTATCATTTCCAATACCACCATCCCAAAGATATGCATGTCATTCTTCTCTAGTTCCTTTATAATACAAAACATATCCTTTAGTTGTCAATCAACAATGAGCACATTCATCATTAGTTGTTATCTGTCAATGTGGGATGACTCATTACCAATATTCAAGGAAAACCATGCCACCTGAAATGACATGTTGGTGGTTCATAAGGGGGAAAAATTCCACTTTTGCTAGAGGCCTCTATGTTTTGGGTTATTAACCCGTTTCCTTACATTCGAGGAAGATGAGCTCTTAGCCAATCATAAGTAGTTTATGTCTTACTCCAAGACCAAAAGAAAATTTCAACCTAGATAGTATCCTCAAAAAAGAAAGTGTCATTGTTGTTGTCATTATGGTTGCCTCCAATGGGGTCATGTGTTTTCTAGTAGAATCTATCCTTAATCCCACACAAGAGACCATATACTATCCCCCATTGAAATTTAACCTATTTCCCAAGAGGTATTATTCATGTAAAGCTATGTCACCAATGCATTGTATATAATAATTATTAAAGTAATTTTGAGTATCACCATCCTTCATTACTTTGATAGACTAACCTCCTTGAAATGAAATGAATAATGATTGAGTAAAATACATTGCCCATGACATTGTTGGATTGGAGTGTGTGAATCCAAACTATGATGAATAAGGTCATTGATTAGGTGGTGGTTGTTGCTTTGGATTATTTTCTTGAACTTCATATGGATCTTCACCAATTGCCTTGTAGCCAAACCAAACACGAAAGACAGTGCTCCAACCAACATTTATCCTACCCCAATTCCAACCAACCTTTGAGCATTCACTATATGGGATTCCACACTTTCTCATTTGATTCTAATCATACTTAAGCAAGTAGGTTGCGAATCCAAATGTGTTCCACCTCTAATTGTTCCCACTTGCAACCAACCCAAAAATTGCAAAATAAGCCCACATCCACGTTCAAAACAACTAAGCTAGAACCAATTAGATTGGATGGAGGGCGAGGGGGAGTAATTATTTTTTTTATTATGTATTATCCTTATTTTTTACTACTCAAATCAAAACCAAAATTGAAATAGACCTCCATTATGGCTTTCCTTCACCTTCACTCCTAGATCCAAATAAAGCCTTCAAAAAAGCATTAACAAGTGGAATTTTTCTTACCTCAATAAAAGACATTGTGATTGATATATGTAGATCCTTGCCACCATTGGATGTTGATGCCTACCAACTTCCTTCTGTTTTGAGTTTGACTTGACCGATAGAAAAATGATGCGTAGAGTGGTAGAACCCCTTTAATGTCATGTTTTCATGAGACTACTTTGAATTTTAATAATAGTTACACCAAAGCTACCTCATTATGGTTTGTCTAGACTATTTTTATTTTAATGTTAGTAATATAAAATCCACCTCATTACCTTTTTTTTGTAGTGGTTGGGAGTTGGGACACTCATTTATGACATTATCAAGAAAAATGGTCCCTAGTGAAGGTTCATTCTATCCTACAAGTCAAAATCAAACGAATAGGCATAAAACGAAGATATCTCAATGTTTTAGGTAGGATATTGACCTACTATAACAAATACAACAAAGACGATATTGGATGCATGGGCATTGAACCCCCCCATGGCACCAGTGGGTGCATATCCAATCAAGTCCTTGAGCATGTTCAATTCTATAAAAGATAGAAAAATATTCTTTAAGACCTCACTAACAACTACCTCACTGATAACAACACACCATTGAGTTCCCACACCCTTCAATCCAATTCACAAATGTGGGTCTCTTGTATGTATAAATTTCTTGATAACCATTTGATTGAAACTCTTGATTTTTAACATTCTACAGAATCTCCATAAATCGATAAACAAAATTATGACTAATACTAATAAATTGTTGGGAATGTTATATTCTTTGCAGTGGAAAATTGGTCAACCTACCAGCTATTTGAGGATGATTGACTAGGGAATGGATCAATTGATGGTTAAGTCAATTTGATAGTTGAAAAATGGTCAACAAGTGGTTGACAATACGACCCGACTGGATAGTCGATTGGTATCCGACTGAAGGTCGAAAGGTTAACTGTCTAGAGATCGACTCGATGGTGAATCAATATCCAACGAGTAGTGTACTGGTTCGTAGTCGAATGATGGTCAAAACCTATAATAAAAGATTCAGATTTGTGAGATCACATCCAATCATATTCATGGATATCTAACCGTTTTGGGCACCACAAATTAGGCTTTTACATGTTGTAGACACATATAAATAGTGCATTATATAATATTGTCTCAGTTACTCAATGGGTTGTTGTAAACTCTCGGTTTCAGAGAGAGTGATGTCACTGCACCTTGTAAGAGCATATTGGTCATGAAAATGTAAGACAAATTGGCTATAGCATTGTTCTTGTGGTAACGCAAGAGAATAGGATGATGAATTGGTCTTAGGTGTGGACCAAGGTTAGTCATGTAACTATTTATTCACTAAATGAATAAAATAACTAAGGAGTGTGAGTCACTCAAGCATTGATGGTTTTCTTGGTTACAGGTTTCTAGGGTAAATCTCCGTGTACTATGTGTGTTTGCCATTGTTTACTTTCATTTAATCCTATCTTCTCTCTCTTGGTTGGTTTAGTGTTTCTTTACATTTGGTATCATAGCTCATTTAGTTGCTCTGTTGCATTTGGTATCATAGCAAGGTTGAGAATATATTGGATCTAAGCTAAACCGAGGTCCAGAGGGAGTTGTAAGGTAGCGATTTGTTCTTGAAAGAATGGAATGAAGTTCTAGGATTGCAATTGAAAAGTTTAATGGCCATAATTTTGAGCGATGGAAGATTAAAAGGGACAAAAAGAGACTGAAAGTCAAAGGATTCTAAGAAAATCCGGGGATTTGACGAGAATCAATAAACTGAAGCAAAGATTGAGACACGGGATTTGGTTGAGCTACCTAATGGAAGGAAACTCATTGATAGCAGGTGGGTGTTCAAGAATAAGTTGAATGCATCAGGTCAAGTTGATAAGTTCAAATATTGACTAGTAGCGAAAGGGTATTTCCAATTCGAGGGAGTCGAATTTGGTGAGATCTTCTCTCCTATTTCAAAATTAACTTCCATTAGAGTACTAATGTCTCTAGTTGCAACATTTGATCTTGAGATAGAGAAAATGGATGTGAAGACAATGTTCCTACATGGGGATTTGGAAGAAGAAATCTAAATGAAACAACCTGAAGGATTTGAAGTAAAGGGAAAGAAAGACTAGCCCCCCAGGGGGCAACTCAATTGGCAAGTGTCGTGATATGAAGTGATATGAATTTCTATGAGGTGTTGAGTTCAAATCCCCTTGACTTACCCTAGGTTCCGTGTAAGGGGAATCATGGGCACACTTGGAGGTTATAGTGGTAGCATTTGGATAACACGACCACGTGTAACACGAGTACGTGCCCAACTAGCTGCTCATTCTGCCAGACATATAAAAAAAGGGGGGGGAAAGAAAGAGTTGGTATGCAAGCTAAAGAGATCCATTTATGTTCTAAATCAATCACCAAGGATGTGGTACAAAAAGTTCGAACATACATCCTTAATTTGTAATTTGTGAGAAGCAAGGCTAATCACTATGTGTATTCCATGAAAGAAGGTGGTCATTTCATATTTGTAGCATTGTATGTCAATGACATGTTACTAGTCAGAAACAACATGGATGCTACAAAGGAGGTGAAGATGCATAAATACTCCAAGTTCAACATGAAGGATCTCGGTGCTACTAACTTCATTCTAGGAATGGTTATTACAAGAGATCAAGCAATTAGAAAGATTTGGTCAAATCAGAGGAAGTACATTGAAACAATCTTAAAATGTTTCAACATGCAGGAGTGTAAACTAGTCAAGGAAAATTTTCTTGTAGGGGTAGAACTAACTGCTAAATAATGTCCAAAGAAATGAGAAGAAATAGAGGACATGGCACATGTTCCCTATGCTAGTGTTGTTGGTAGTCTTATGTATGCAATGTTCTACACTTGACTAGATATTTCCCATGCAATGGGAGTATTGACAAGGTACATGCCGACACCTGGGAAATATCACTGGATTGCTATCAAGAGAGTGTTCAAGTACTTGTGTGGCACAACAAAGTATTCAATCTATTACCAAGGGAAACCTAAAGCTGACAAGAAAGTGAATGTACATGGATTTATTGACGCTGACTGGGATAGAAATATTGATCAAAGAAGGTCAACCAAATATATGTGTTTAGAATGTTACGTGGAACAATCGGTTAGATGAGTAAGAGACATGTGGTAGTATCCTTGTCGACAACATAAGCATAACACATGGCAACCACCCATGCAAGCAAATAAGCAGTATGGTTTCATAGATTGTGTTTAGGGATTGGTTTTAGGTAGCAAGCTATGAGGATAAATTGTGATAGCCAGAGTGTAATTTTCTTGGCAAAGAACCCAACTTACCATTCGAGGACGAAGCATATTGATGTACAATACCATTTTATGAGAGACATTGTGGAAATAAAAAAGGTGCTTCTTGAGAAGGTAGATACTTTGGAAAACATAACAGAATCTTTGACAAAGTATGTGAGTGTTGTGAAGTTCTCTTGGTGTAGAGAGGCAATAGGAATTGATTCCCTTTGTTAGAACAAAAGTTCAGGTTCTCTTGTTTATGAAAAGAAGACAACATATGGAAGAATGTTGGGAATGTTATATTATTTTTAGTGGAAATTCAGTCAACCGACTGGCTAATAGAGGATGATYCACTGGGGGATGGATCGATTGATGGTCAATTCAAGTCGATAGCTGACCGATGGTCGATAGGTGGTCGACAGGATGACCCGAATGGAGGTCGAATGGTATCTAATTAAATGTTGAAAGGTTAACYGATTGGATATCGACCAGATGGTTGATTGGTATCTGACTGGTATTCAACTAGTTCGTATTCAATTGGTGTTCAATTGATGGTCAAAACCTGTAATATAATCTCAAGATTTGCGAGATTGCAACCAATCATCTTCATGGATTTGTAACTATTTTGGCACCATGAATTAGGGTTTTACATGTTTTAGATTCCTATAAATAATGCATTATGTAATATTATCTAGGTTACTCAATGGGTCATTATAAACTCTCGGTTTCAAAGAGAGTGTTGTAACTATGCCTTATAAGAGCGCATTGGTCATGAAGATGTAAGCCAAATTGGTTGTAGGGTTGTTATTGTGGTAAAGAAAGAGAGTAGGATGACGAATTGGTCTTAGGTGTGGATCAAGGTTAGTTATGTAACTCTTTATCCATTGAATGGATAAGACAACTAAGGAGTGAGAGTCGCTCTAGCATTGTTGGTTTTCCTAGTTAAGGGTTTCCAGGATAAATCTCTGTGTACTGTGTGTGATTTCCATTTTTTACTTTCATTTACTTATGTCTTCTCTCTCCTGGTTGGTTTAGTGTTTCTTTACATACACTTCCATAAATCAATAAATACAAGTAAAATTATTTCTGATGAACTTAGACTTCACTGCCTTTAAAAAACAAAGTTGCAAGATGGGATGGTACCATGATAGTAATATGATTTGTGAGATATTCCTCTTTTCAACATGATATAGATTATATAAAAAATTGATACTATAGTCAAATTTGTTCTTTCGTTTTACATGTTATAAGGGATTTTTTTTCGTTTTACATGTTATTAGGGATCATTTTTTTTGGAGTATTTCACTGTATTAAAATATTTTTGGCCTTCACTACCCTATTTTTGGTGTTTGAAAAATCATTGCATGTAAGTCCTAAGAAGTTTTAACTTATTACGACCATTTTTAGTTATTCTTGAGTAACTACAAATATAAGTCATCTTCTTATATTTTATCCTTACTTTAAATACGTTTAGAGTGAGATGGACTCTATGACACGTAAGAAGGATAGTTGTCAAGGAAATTTGGTAGAAGAATGTCTAAGGAAATGGATTAAAAAACCTGAACTCAAATACTTTAAAGGTCTTCCTTTAATCACATCATGGGGAATATGGCTAGCTAACCCATACCCCAATAGAAAAAAATGGAGCTTAGGGTAATTTTGACAAAGTTAGTCAAGGTACCCCTAAAAATAATGGAGCTGGTGGTTTTATGCGTATAAGTGACACACACAACATTAGTTTCAAGGCTAGATTAAGGAAAGGGTCCAACAAATTTTCCAATCTTCTTGCTTTAAAAATTCTCCTAAAGTAAATGGTAACACAAAAGGGAATAACAACATTTTAGGTGTTTGGTGACTTATTCCTTGTGATCAATTGGATGATAGGAAAAAGTGGAATAGAAAACTTAGGATTAAGCCCAATCTTCGATGAAGTTAAAGCCTCCCTATTTGTATTGAACTCAATTACATGTCTAGAAAGATATTAATAGGGATTCAAGAGGACCTATTATCAAAGGAAGGGCTGTAGCTTGTTGAATGTACAAGGATCTGGATCAAAATCAAGGATGGTGTTACTCTTCAGGAACACCAATTAAACATCTTTATCTAATGACTCCATAGATAGTTATTAAATCTTCTGATGGGGAACACAATATCAATGAATAAGCTCCATGATCAAGTATGTAATTGTTATGTCTCTAGATCAAGTACATTGCTATAGTTTTTGTCCAATAAAGATGTAGGGAAAGATGAATGTTTGAGTCCATTTTGTTCCAAACTATTCTTTACTATGATTCTTTGCTTGATATACTAATAAAATGTTGATAGTCTACATGATACATCCGAGTCTGAGTCTGGTTTGTCCCAAACTATTTGTTACTATGATTTTTTGCTTGATATACTAATAAAAGGTTGATAGTCTACATGATATATTTGCATTGAATATCTAATTTAAGTTTTTTTAAAAACAATTTATTAGCATTTTTTTGATAAGAGACAATATTCATGCTTTTTTTTTTTTAAATTTATAAACAAATTAAGATAATTTATTAACAACACCACTTAAATAAAAAATATAATTAAAAATTAATATATTTCACTAAATTTCAATGAAGATTTCTTGTTAACGAGAAATCCTTCCAATATATTTCACTTAATCAAATTGAAAGTCCATACTTAATCAAATCCATACTTATTCAAATTGAAATTCCATACTTAATCAAATCCATACTTAATCAAATTGAAAGTCTATTCTCAACATTAATGGTGGCTATTGGGAGTAATTCAACCACATTAAAGCTTGAAGATGTGGTTGAATCTTTGTTGTCATAGGAAATGAGGTGGAAGAACATGGGAGGATTGGCCAAAGATTCCTTGGTAGTGAGAGGTCGATTGATTGACAAAGGAAAAGGTAAATTCTTCGGTAGAAATTCTAAGTCGAGGGATGGATCTAAATCCCTTGTCATTCGATGAGAAGATGATGGAAGTGCGGTAAAGATACAAATTACAAAAAGGACTACAAGTAAAATGCTTCTAAGAAAATTCGGGGATTTGACGAGAATCAGTCGAGTGAAGCAAAGAATGAGACATGGGATTTGGTCGAGCTACCTAATGGAAGGAAACCCATTGATAGTAGGTGGGTGTTCAAGAATACGTTGAATGCATCAGGTCAATTTGAGAAGTTCAAAGATTGACTAGTAGTGAAAGGGTATTGCCAAGTTGAGGGAGTCAAATTTGGTGAGATATTCTCTCCTATTGCAAAAATAACTTCCATTAGAGTACTAATGTCTCTAGCTGCAAAATTTGATCTTGAGATAGAGAAAATGGATGTGAAGGCAAAATTCCTACATGGGGACTTGGAAGAAGAAATCTACATGAAACAACCTGAAGGATTTGCAATAAAGGGAAAGAAAGATCTGGTATGCGAGCTGAAGAGATCCATTTATGGTCTAAATCAATCACCAAGGATGTGGTACCGAAATTTCAAACATGCATCCTTAGTTTGGAATTTCTGAGAAGAAAGGCTAATCACTATGTGTATTACAAGAAAGAAGGTGGTCATTTCATAAATGTAGCATTGTATGTCGATGGCATGTTACTAGTTGGAAACAACATGGATGCTATAAAGGAGGTGAAGATGTAGAAATCCTCCAAGTTTGACATGAAGGATATCGATGCTACTAACTTCATTATAGGAATGGATATTAAGAGAGTTTGAGAAGTTAGAAAACTGTTTTTTAATCAAAGGAATTACATTGAAACGGTCTTAAAATGTTTCAACATGCAGGAATGTAAACCAATCAAGGACATTTTTCTTGTAGGGGTAAAACTAACTGCTGATCAATGTCCAAAGAAACAAGAAGAAATAGAGGACATGGCACATGTTCCTTATGCTAGTGTTGTTGGTAGTATTATGTATGCAATGGTCTACACTTGACCATATATTTCCCATGCAATGGGAGTATTGAGAAGGTACATTCAACACATGGGAAAGAGCACTAGATTGTTGTCAAGAGAGTGTTTAGGTACTTGTGTGGCGCAACAGAGTATTCAATTTGTTACCAAGGGAAACCTAAAAATGACAAGAAGGTGAATGGACATGGATTTGTCAATGCCGACTAGGCTGGCTATCTTGATCGAAGAAGGCCGACCAACATATATGTGTTCATAATGTTATGTGGAGCAATCAATTGGATGAGTAAGAGACATGCGGTAGTAGCCTTGTCGAAAACAAAAGAAGAACACATGGTAGCCACCCATGCAAGCAAAGAAGCAATGTGGTTTCATAGATTGTGTTTAGGGATTGGGTTTGGGTAGCAAGCTATGAGGATAAATTGTGACAATCAGAGTGTAATTTTCTTGGCAAAGAACTCAACTTACCATTCCATGATGAAGCATATTGATGTACAATACCATTTTGTGAGAGACATTGTGGAATGAAAAAAAGTGTTTCTTGAGAAGGTAGACACTTTGGAAAACATAATAGACTCTTTGAATAAGTATATGAGTGTTATGAAGTTATCTTGGTGTAGAGAGGCAATATGCATTGTTTCCCTATGTTAGAACAAAAGTTCAGGTTCTCTTGCTTCTGCAATGAAGACAACAAGTGGGAGAATGTTGGGAATGTTATATTATTTTTAGTGGAAATTCAATGAACTGATTGGATAGTCAAGGATGATCGACTGGGGGATGGATCGATTGATGGTCAATTCAAGTTGATAGTCGACTGATGGTTGATAAGTGGTCAACAAGATGAATCGACTGGAGGTTGAACACTATCTGACTGAATGTTGAAAGGTAAACTGATTAGAGATCGAACATATGGTCGATTGGTATTTGGCCGATAGTCGACTAGTTCGTAGTTGATTGGTGTTCAATTGATGGTCAAAACATGTAATAGAATATCGATGTTCCCGCGATCACAACCAATCATA
The DNA here is from genome assembly GCA_032191745.1 of Picea mariana. Classification (NCBI taxonomy): domain Eukaryota; kingdom Viridiplantae; phylum Streptophyta; class Pinopsida; order Pinales; family Pinaceae; genus Picea; species Picea mariana. The sequence continues at coordinate 335,785 of JASDQU010737362.1, read as the reverse complement.
TTCATGGATTTGTAACTGTTTTGGGCACCATGAATTAGGGTTTTACATGTTGAAGATTCCTATAAATAGTGCATTATGTAATACTATCTAGGTTACTCAATGGGTCGTTGTAAATTCTTGGTTTCAAAGAGAGTGTTGTAACTATGCCTTGTAAGAGCGCATTGGTCATGAAGATGTAAGCGAATTGGTTGTAGGGTTTTTCTTGTGGTAAATCAAGAGAGTAGGATGATGAATTGGTCTCTGGTGTGGATCAATATTAGTCATGTAACTCTTTATCCATTGAATGAATAAGAAAACTAAGGAGTGGGTGTCACTCAAACATTGCTGGTTTTCCTGGTTAAGGGTTCCCAGGGTAAATATCTGTGTACTGTGTAATTTCCATTGTTTACTTTCATTTAATTTTTTCTTCTCTCTCTTGTTTGGTTTAGTGTTTCTTTACATAAACTTCCATAAATCAATAAATAAAAGTAAAATTATTTCTAATGAACTTAGACTTCACTACCTTTAAAATACAAAGTTGCAAGATGGGATGGTACCGTGATAGTAATATGCTTTGTGAGATATTCTTTTTTTCAACACGATATATATTATATAAAAAATGGATACTATAGTCAAATTTGTTCTTTCATTTTACATGTTATTAGGGATTGTTTTTTTTGGAGTATTTCACTGGATTAAAATATTTTTGGCCTTCACTACCCTATTTTTGGTGTTTGAACAATCCTTGCATGTGTGTCCTAAGAAGTTTTAACTTATTACGACCATTTGTAGTTATTTGCGAATAAATACAAATATAAGTCATCTTCTTATATTTTATCCTTACTTTAAATAAGTTTGGAGTGAGATGGACTCTATGACAAGTAAGAATGATAGATGTCAAGGAAATCTGGTAGAAGAATCTCTAAGGAAATGGATAAAAAAACCTGAACTCAAAGACTTTAAAGGTCTTCCTTTAATCACTTCATGGGGAATTTGGCTAGCTCAGAATGTTGGGATCTTTGAGGACAAGTACACTCCCCCTTTCCAATGTGTTTTTTTAAGAAAAATCGATATTTTCTAGTTTCAAACTTGGAACCAAAGTTTATGTGCAAAGAAAGCTAACCCATACCCCAATAGAAAAACTAGAGCTTGGGGTAATTTTGACGGAGTTAGTAAAGGTAACCCTAAAAATAATGGAGCTGGTGGTATTATGTGTATAAGTGACACACATAACATTAGTTTCAAGGCCAGATTAGGGAAAGGGTCCAACAATTTTTCCAATCTTCTTGCTTTAAAAATTCTCCTAAAGTTACTGGCAACACAAAAGGGAATACCAAAATTTTAGGTGTTTGGTGACTTATTCCTTGTGATCAATTGGATGACAGGAAAAAGTGGAATAACAAACTTAGGATTAAGCCCAATCTTCGATGAAGTTAAAGCCTCCCTATTTGTATTGAACTCAGTTACATGTCTACAAAGAGATTAACAAGGAAGAGGACCTCTTATCAAAGGAAGGGTTGTAGCTCATTGAAGGTACAAGGATTTGGATCAAAATCAAGGATGGTGTTACTCTTCAGGAACACCAATTTAACATCTTTATCTAATGACTCCATAGATAGTTATTAAATCTTT
>JASDQU010737362.1:282033-298296 GCA_032191745.1 Picea mariana | reverse complement strand
TATTGTATTCCACCTCTTGATTATCCACTTACAATGACAGAATCAATCTGAATCAATCTATGGTCACATGTACTTCACTTACTGAGTATGTCCTCCCAAATGGTAGATATGTAGAAGGATTCACATGCTTTTTTCAATCATCCTTTACAATATTACAAGTTACACACCATATTGAATGGATTGATGGGATATTGATTCTCCAAACAAACAATGGTGGGACTCACATCGATTCGTGAGTAGATCTAGATATATGTTATCTCTCCATACCGCTCGTCCTTACATCGATTGGTGAGTGGATCTAAATATATGTCTCTCAATAATAAACAACAAGGAACTTGATGAAAAGTGGTTGTTGTATGGGGATGGAGTTGAATTGTTGGACCCCGCTATGATTCCATGCGTGTCTCCAACGATATTTCAATTTTGGGTGGTTTCCATCGGCATTCCAAAACGCTTTTCTAATAGTTGGTTGGATCGTTTCATTCCCGAGAGACCTAATGCACATGAAAGAAGAAATCATCATTTATTTATGTGGTGGTCATTATCCGCTCCCAACTTATTTATTTATTTATTTATGTGGTAGTTACAAAAAGGTGACAGCCTAACACTGAAAATTCTCATTTTCAGTGTATGACGAAAAGCCGAAGACACCTCACGTGGGTTTGCCATCAACGTGAAGACTTATTTTCAATGTAAACTTATAAAATTAAGGTATCCTCGACAATTCAACTATCACTTTCTCATCTATGCTTACAACCCTGTTTTATATAGCAACATGGAGTTGCTTAGCTAGTGGACAACCATCTATGATAACGAACACCTTGTCTTTTCCCCATTTTATGTTCCCTTTCAATCAAGTAAGCGTCTTACACTAATTTGAGTTTAGAGTTTGCATTGAGTTTAGAGTTTGCATATCTAGTGGGCAAAGGGTATCACTGAGAGAGAGAAAGAGAGAGTAAGACACTTTAAACGTAATTAATTTAGAGACATATATTTTATTTTTGAAATAAATAAAAATAACATGTTTATGAAAATATATTTATATTCTAAAGTTAATTATATATTTTCTGGAGCTTGTATTTTTTTTGCCATGTCATTTTCTAGGGTTAGGGTTTTGGATTTTTAGGGTTTTTGCATCTTATGATATCATCGTCTATGTTAAAAGAAAGTTTTGGCTACTTGTATTGTTCTTCTTGTAAATGAACATAGCCGACACATCTCTCTTCCTAGATAAAACACTATCATTCTGGCTAGTTTGTATTGCTTTGCATTTTACAGTCCTTTTCCATTTCGTTCATTAGAATTATGGTTTCGTGATATTATTGTGTTATTTGAAATATCTTTGTGTGTTTCCATTTATATTTCTGCCTTCATTTCATTCTTATCATAATCCAAATCAATGTTATTAGAGCAATTTGCCCTTTGTTGTTTCTCCTTGCATTTCCCCGATGAGGTCAAAGTATAAGGAGTTGGGTCTCGAACTAATTGAGCTTGGGGAAGGCCATTGTCATTGGTCCGAGTGGCCTCCCATGGAAGAAAGAAAGAGAGATGACAGAGTAAGAGATTGTATCAAGTTGTTGCTCGAGGAAGCCCTAACACAAAAAAGGAACAAGATGATGAATAATTTCACGTAGATCCTTTGGTGACTACCAATGATAGCAAAGAAGCCTTCAACAAGTAGTCATTTCATAAGTGTGACACCATTCAAGGTACACATTAACTTTGGTATTCCTTTATTTCAAGGATAGATAGACACAGATTCTTTGGAGAAATGGTTAAATAGGTTATTACCTTGTTCTATAAAAAATCGATAGTGAAAGCATGACTTTCACACTCCTCAAGTCCATTCCCCATGTCAAATATTGGTGGGATAGTTATTGGGAGAGACATGTTGGAGATGAGTCTATAAACTTTAGGATAGAACATACTTGGACGAGTTTTGTTGATGCCCTCTGAAGGAATTCTACCATGTTGGAAACTATGATGATCAGTACAAGAGATGGACAAATTTGCACCAATAGAGAAATGATATGGTGTCAACATACACCAATATTTTCCATACCTCGTGCTTAAAAATGGGTATTAGAGACTCCAAGTGGAACCTTGGTCCATAGTGTTTTACACAAGTATATCCAAGCATAGATGGAGTTCTTGGACTTCTCTTCACCAGGAGTTTATTATCAATATGTTGTAAAAATATGGAAAAAAATAAGTAGAAAAACAAGTTGGAGTTTGGGTTTTCAAACTTACCATAGCGGAAGAATGGTTAAGGTGTCCGTATCTAACACACCCAACCCCTAAGTATCCTTTCTAGGGATGGGGAATCAAAATTTTTCTTACTTAGATAATCTTAAATCATCTCTCTGAGATGATTCATCCTCTTCTACTCGCCCGTAGCTTTCTAACGACTTTTATCAGGCTCTAATCCGACCTTTGGTTTACAAGTTGTGGATTTCGGGAGTCCTTCGGGCGTTCGCTGGTCGAGGGCCATGTGGAGCCCATGTGGATCCATCTCGTTCATACCATTTCTAGGTTCCTACCTCTTGCAGGGATGGTCCATCCACCGTCCAAACCAACGATGAGACTTAATCCTCATCTAACACACAACTAGAGGAGAATTCAGTGCTCGACACTTCGACATTGAATGCCCCTTTTCTTTTTTGCACGCATGTCCTTTGGAGTCCTAAATTCTTGAAGGATCCCGAAATATTGCCATGTGGCTCCGACCTTCGGGCCTTTCGACTCACCCTCGACACTATATTCCAAACCTCTAGAGTCCCAAAGTCTTGAACTTCCAAAGGGACCACTCTCGCACGAGGTGACGTACTAGATGCGACGATGAATGCAGGTGAGTCTTGAATACTCCTCCCGCCACATGGACCAAATAGGTAATTTCCAGAGATGACACGCAACAAGGTAGAGAGGACACATGGCCCCTACAGTGGGTGACACATGTCACATCTTAATGGGCATGTAGGGTCGGTGAAATGTCCGGATCTAGGTGACACGTGGCATGTCAAATGTGGGTCCACGTCACCCTGGGTGACATCTACATACCATGTCACTTTAGACTGATCGCCTTCCAAGTCCTTTGATCTTACAGTCATGGTTTGTCTAGTAACCCTTGGATCTACAGTTCTTGTTACTTCGCAGCTCCGACATTTGGGGGTTTTGGATTTATGGCCGCTCCACTCTTTCAAAGTAGGACTTCGTTGAAGTACCGTATGTGGGTCCCTCCTCTGGATGATCAGATGGTTAAGAGGGGTTCTTAATAAACTCCCCAATCCCATGAATCTCCTCACTTCGTAGCTCCAACCTTCAAGGAGTTTGATGCTATAGAATCTCTATTCTCCTGAAGTGGGACTTCGCCGAAGTTGCCTCGGCATAGATCCAATGACTAAGGGGATTCCTGTATACTCTCAAATTGGCGGTTCGCATTACTTCGCGATAAATGAATGGATCAAGGTTTAATGGTGGGGAAAATCTATCTGTCCCGGATAATGAAACCGCCAGGTGCCAATCAACCTTGTGGGTAGCCACAACCATCAATTTCCTTCGACCGGTTTATAAATGGTAGGGTTGAAACACCTCATAGCTCTGAACTCCAGAAGTTTCGAATCTAGAAGGCTTAACTCCTTTCGGGCCCAGCGTAGGATTCCCAGACCTTGGTCACATGGGTCCTTCGGAAAATCTTGTGGGCTATGTGCTAATTCCTTTAGTTGTAAATGGGTCAAGGACATGTGCATGACCCCTTGGTCATATGATGAAGATTCTGAATGGGGCGCCCTCCTTCCATAGGGTTTGAACTTGAAATTCCCGCGAGGGTAGATTCAAGAGGTCGAAAAGGCTTAAAAATTTCAATAAATACTACCCTGACCCTCTTGTAGGCTTACGTCCCACGACTCTTTAACTGCTAAGCCGAGGCAAACAAACGACCATTCAAAAGCATGAGTTCAAAAGGGAGATAATACATACATCTACCTTATTCATTCAATACAGAAATCATTCATAGACATATAAATATATGTATTCAACCAACATTTCCATTTCAATACATAGAACATGAAGATACTTATCAAAAACCAGAAACCGTGAAGCAACTGCTGAAAGGGGTGCCTATTTTCACCCAACCATAGGCACAACCACTCATGACAGATTTACTGCTGGCTGCCCTCGAGGTAGACCACGATGCTTTGAGAGAGACTCTTTTTTCTTACTCATTGACAGTCAAGGACGAAGGTCACTCTCCTCCTTCCCCAAGGTCTTGGCAACCAGTTTTCTCTATACCAAGCAAGGAGGTCTGCACAAGTACTTCCACAGTCACTCATCAACCTCATTTATCAACTTGTAATGAAAACCATGCCAACCACTTCTTGCACCCAAAACAAGCTTATTTCTCATTTCTCCCTCGAACCAGAGAGTTGTAACTGCTCTCTTTCTCTTCTCAAGATTGCTCTTTTTTCGAATCTTCTCTCTTCGCAGATCTTCTTTTTCGCTCTTCTGCCTCTGCCCATGAATTAACTTTTTATTGCCTTCCTAAAAAAGGTTGTGTGGTTCCAAATCTCCAAATCTTGGTCAGGTCTGGAAGTCTTGCATATGGTTACTCTGCCCCATCTCCTCATCAACTCTTTAGGAGGATTCTTCCAGCTACCACTCTGACTGGTAATTCATTTATGGGTCAGAGAACTGTTCTGGGTTCAAGCCATTAATTCCAATAAGGTACTGGCTTGGTGGGGGGGTGGTCATCTCAACCATTTCTGGTTCCCCTCACCATCTCTCTCATAACATTCATGGTATATATTGGAAAACCCCCCTTTCAACAATTATGCAACACTTATCCATTTTCTATTAATAATAGAAAATACATACATTGACCTTTTATACAAAGGTTCATCAAATCAAACATTTACACATATCTAGTATTCCAAAGTCTCTTGGCCAATTACAGTTATATTTACAAACTGGGGGGAAACAAGGGTATTACAACCTAACTCATCCAAAAAAGGATAGGGAAAGGATAAAGAAACTCAAGAAAACCATCCCAATACATAGGCAAATAAGGGTAATGAGAAATTGAAGGAGGACACTAGAAAGTGGTGCAAGTTCCACAAAATCCCTTAGCACAACACTAATGAATGCCATTTGAAGTAGTCATTGTTGGTCAAAATGAAAGCCATATATTTGAACTCCAAATCAGACTATAATTCAAAGCTAGATAAAGGAAAGTGTATCATTGACATCGAACCTAGTGCTACCATCAAAACTATAAAAATCCAACCAGAAGAGCCAAAGGAGCTTGAAGAAGGTGAGTACCTCTTCCATTCACAAATGTGGTTGAAGGGGACTCCACTACATTTCATTGTTGACAATGGTACCCATAAGATCCTTCTCTCAACCGACGCCATCAATAGATTAAAGTTTCAAACAACACCACACCCCAACCATACGCTATTGGTTGGCTAGGCCAAGGATGATACATCTTCATTAGTTGGCAATGTTGCCTTCCCTATGCCATCAAGTCCTTCAAAGATGAGATATTGTGTGATGTTGTCCCACTTGAAGTTTGTGATATTATTTTATGAAAATACTATATGTCAAAACACCATGCTATTTACAAGTTTAGGCCCTATAATGTGATTATTATTTTGGGAGGTTATCTCTACATGGTACTAGAGGTAGTTCCAACTATTTTATTTTCCTCGATCTAAACAAAAAAATGCAAGAAGGTAATCTCTCGAATGGATATATTTGTCTTGTTTATGATTCATTCAAAGGTGAATGAAAAATCACTGCGACCACCATGACCTCTACACAGGGCCTCTCTACATAGCAGAAGCAAGTGGATAAGATAATGGAAGAATAAATATATATCTTTGCTTCAATTTTAGGGGTGTCTCTACGTTGCTAGGTCAAACATTCAATTCATTTGATACCTAGTGTTCCTTTACCTAATATCCTAGTATACAAATTCTCTCTTTTGGAGAATGAAGAAATCAAATTTCAAATTCAACAGCTCATCGAAAAGAGAAACATTCAACTAACTTCCTCTCCTTGTGGGAGACCAATTGTGTTGGTGCAAAATACGGATGGGATATAGTGAATCTGTATCGATTATAGAGATTTGAATAAAATCACTTTCAAGAATCAATATTTCAATCCCTTGTATTGATGATCTTCTTAATCAGCTCAAGGGTGTCGAGTTTTTTAGTAAGACTATTTGAATTTATGCTACCACCAATTATCAATTAATAAAACTAATGTATGGAAGACCGCCGTCAAGTCTAAAGAAGGTCTTTTCAAGTGGTTGGTCGTGACTTTTGGTTTGATTGATGCTTCCATGATGTTCATGAGGATGATGGGTGATATCTTGTGTCCATTCACATGTTCCTTTGTTGTCATATATTTGAAGGATATCCTCATCTTCAACAAAACTTGGGAAGAAAAATTGTAGCACATTTAGTAGGTCATGAGCACCCTGTGAAAGTACAAATTATATTATAATCTAGAGAAATGATCATTTGACATGAAGATAATTTGGCATCTAAGATACATTGTGAATGAACATGGTGTGCATGTGGATCCAACCAAGATCCAACTCATTTATGATTGGTTATCCCTAATGACTATAATAGAGCTCTGTAGTTTCTTGGTCTTCGCCAACTTCTATTTCAAGTTTGTTTTTGGATTATCTCGTATCACTTTCCCCCTAAGAAGAGTAACCAAGGGTGGGACCAAAACCAAGTTCATTTGGGCTAAGTCACAATAGAAAGCACTCAATGATTTGAAACACCACCTATATTTGGTACCAATACTCACACTAACAGACCTACAACAAACCTTCTAGATTGGGACATATGCTTTATATTATGTTATCAATGTAGTCCTTACTTAGCATGGACATCTAGTTTTCTATCATAGCGAGACACTCTCCAATGCAGTTTGTAAGTACCCCACCTATGACAAGGAGATGTACTTCATTGTGAAACTTGTTAATAACAAAAGCATTACATTTTGGGGAAGGAGAATATGATTCAAACTATTCACAAGCCCTTACAGTTCATGTAGATGAAAATAAAGTTACGTAATATTTCCATCAGAAATGGTCCATTTACTTGAAAAAGTGCCACTTGAATATCAAGTACAAGAAGGGCAACAAAAATCACATTGCAGATTACCTTAGTTGACCTTTATTTTTGGTGCTAAAAATAGTACTTGACTCTTGTGGAAAAAATACCTTCAAGTGGCCCTAATTGTATGAAAATGAATTGAATTTTTTGTTATTATCAAACATTGGGCATAGGTAAACTAATGTTAGAATTTTATCTATAAAAATGTTAGAATTTCATCTATAGAATGACATTTTATGCCATTTGGGCCATATATGTGTTCCTTCAAGAGATTCTGAGAAGTTGATTTGGGATGGAATTATAGTTGGGTGGTAAGACTCTTTGGAGTGGAGAAGATGGTGGAAATGTTGCTTCTACTTTCAAAATCTCTAATAGGATGTCAGTAGGTATATAAAATTGTGCATTGCATGCGCTATCCCCAAACTTGCCATTAATAAGCAAGGGTTATACACTCCTTTTCCTACCCTAGATAAAACATTGGGAGTCTATATTCATGGACTATGTGTCTACCTTGCCTTCAACCAAACAAGGTAATGGTTGTTGATTGGTTATATAAGATGGCCATTTTGACACCCTATAAGATGAGTATCACAACAAAGGCTATTTCTAAGCTCTTCTTTGAACATATTTTGGTTCATTTCAGGATTCCATGGAAAATTATTTTATATAGGGATAGTAGGTTCCTAAGTATTTGAGGTCAAAACACAATTGAAAAGGTGAATGATGGAAATGAACTAAATGATTTTCCTCAAATGTGAGATAAATGCAATGACATCCATTAGATCATATCAACAACTAAGAACTTATTTTGATCACATCACTCATAATGGGTGTGCTTCCCTCCATTCAATGCTTGTAAGAGGGATGGAAGAGGCATGTGCTACTTGTCCCTCTAGCTAATAAGACAATGTCATGATTTTTCATCTCCATGATAAAAAAACTTGCACTCAAATAATTTTTCCTACACCTAANAAAAAAAAAAAAAAAAAAAAAAAAAATTAAAAATTTAGATCTACATAAACAAAAATTCTAAATGAAAAAATCAGCGAGGAAAACACAACATATCAAGGGATGAGATCAATCTTGCAAAATTGAAGTTCAGTTTAAAAAATATATAACATGAATGTAATAGACAACAAGTTGGAATTATGTAAGAACAATCACTATCTTCTCATTAACACAATAGAAGGATTACAATATTGTCCAATATGGACTACAATAGTTTCTTATAAGCCTTCTCACTCTTACACTATGTGCTCACACACATCAAATGTATGGAGATATAATCCTAACTAGTGCACACTCCATCATATAGTAAGCCTTGACAAGAGGGAAAAGTTGTTACAAAACTTAATTGCTAATAATAGACCTAAAAGAAAGTTTCTCATATATAAAGGAACTAGACACAAGGAGGATAGGGCCTGAAGTAGTGAGATTGAAGGTGTTGAGATGGGAAAGGAGAAGTCTTAGTCCATGGGAAGGGCAAGTCTTCTATACGTTTCAATGGGTTTGATGAAGACAATATTAGATTCATTCTCTATATTTTTCCCTATCAATAGATTAATTTGTAGGAAGGATTTAAGTACTCAGGTTTTCATATTAATCCTAATGGTGTTAAATACAAGGAATGGTTAAATGAAAAGGTGGAAAAGAGAGTGAATTTATGGTGCAATAGGTGGCTATAAAATGGGGGAAGGATCACTCTAGTTAACTTAGTATTAGAGGCTCTCCATTTCTACTAGATCTCTTTGAATTTCATCCCAAAAGGGGTTTTAGAAATCATTAGGAGGATCAATTTTAAGTTTCTTTAGTCTGGGCATTGTGAATGGGAGGGCATACCCTTAGTCAAGTGGTACACAATTTCCAATACAAAGGACCTATATGGCTAGGGGTTTAATATTATCCACATGTTTGGGAAGCATTTAGTATAACAATGTGTGTGGCAGATAATATAAAGAAATGGGTTGTGGAGACAAGTTGCAACTCAAAAGTGTGTTGAGCCGGATTCAGTTAAAGACTGGATTAGTAATCTTAATAAAAAACATTCACAATGTGTCTATTATATGGAATCCAATTTTTTAATATTTTTCATTGATAGGTATTTTGTTGGTGATGCAAGAGTATCCCTGGTGATTTGGTAATTCTGCATACCCATAAACATTTGCTTTTAGTTTTGTGTTTTATTTCCAATATTTTAGTTACTTTGTAGTGACAGTGGTTTGGAATTTCCATCAGCACACATTAATGTATTGGAATTAGATGCTAAATTTTGGATATGTTGTAGAGGATATCACATTCTACCTTCACACCCAATTTTAGAATCATGTATGGAGTTTATACCCTGCACCCAAGTCCAAAACCAATGCATAGATAAATTCTTATGTGGACAATGGTCTAATATTTTCATCAGTTCATGCTCATATTTTGAAATCAAGGTCTGAAATATGGATATTATTTAAAGAATACATATTTGTACATTCTCACCAATTTTTAGTAAAATTTGACACTTCTCAGGTGTCCAAAACTAGAGTGGAATACTTTCCATGTTTTGTTTCTACACTGATAGAGGCCTAGTATTTTTATTGGTTCACTCTCATAATCTAGAGTTAAGGTATGTAATTTGGATATGGTGTAGAGGATGCATTAGTATATTCTCAAAAAAATTCGTAAAAAGTGGTTGAGTTTAAGTGTTTCACCCAAGCCACACCCTGTTTAGAGACCACACACATAATTTTCCATAAATAAGGGTTAAGTATTTTGACTTTTACATAGCCAACATTAGGATTTAGAGTCTGAAATTTTTACAATATGTAGAGAACATCTCTCTGTATTTAATATCCAAATTTCATAAAACATATTGAGTTTAAGGGGTCTAAATAATTCAATTATAGAGCGCAACATAAATGACAAAATTTCTTCCATGTCTTTATTTTTCCAATTTGACTTTGAATATTCAAAATTTGAAACTTGGATTGTATTTCAAAGCTAAAGTGTCAATTATTAACTTTTTATTAATTGTAAAAATGTTTTAGTTACCCAAGATAATGAAATACTTGGGAATCGAATAACCATGGCCCCATAGTTTAAATACTTGGGAGATTTATACAATAGGGGCCTTTGTATCTCAATTGTTAGGTCTTATGTAGTTGTTGGCGATGTTGTGTGATATAGAGAATTATACATAGGCTTTATGAATGTAGTAAGGCCTCACAAAATTGGACATTAATTCAACAAAGTGGTAGGGACTATTGTTGAAATTCTTAGTTGTGTTTTAAGTTGAGAATAGACTGTGTGTGGAATGTTTGTTATTATTTTAATGCATTTATAGTTTTGTGGTTTGTTGTGAGTGATTTCACTATGTGATTATGATTTATAGGCTTCAAAGTATACATCAAGTGGTATCAAACCCTTCGTTGTGTGACTCTGACTGCATCCCTATGATACATCAAGTGGCATTAGAGCTTCCATTGTGTGACTCTGATCACATCCCTACATTGCATCAATCAGTATGAGAGTGAGGTGATCCTACTACTAAGACTCTTTATTGAAAGACAATTCTAGTATAGGGAAATGCTAGGTAGAATTGTACAAGATAGAATAATATCTCATGGATGCTGTGGAAGATGAAAGTTAATAGACATATAGCTATTCCAATGATCCAAATGAGAGTTTCAAAGATGGCATAAAGAGGAAGAGGTCGTAGAAGGCCTAAAAGACAAGAAGAAGATAATGCTAATGACATTGCAATGAAGATGCAAATAATAATGACCCAAATGGATGTCATGGAAGTAGTACAAACACGAGGTACTATCCAAATACATGACAATGATGATGAAGTAGAGGTTATTATTGCTAGAGAATAATTAGAAAAGTAAGTGATAGTTGAAGAGAGAATGGTCCAAGCATTTTGAGGTATTGGAGGTAAACCTGAAATTGAAAATCTTATTTATTTTGGAAGTTTAAATCCTGAGGAAATGATAGATTGGATAGAATAAATGAGAAATTATTTTGAATTTGAACAAATTAAAGATCTTATGAGGGTTAGGTTTGCTTGTACAAGGATGGAAATTCATGCTTCATTATGGTGGGATAAGTTGCAATTGGAAAGGGATTATGAAGGAAAAGAGATGATCAAAACCTACAAGGTAATGGTAGCAAAGTTGAAAAGGAAATTTCAACCTATATATTATTCTTTTAATTTGTTGATAAGATTGCATATTTTGAAGAAAGTGAAGATAACTATGAAGGACTACATCGAGGAATTATACACACTTTCTATAAACTATGGAAAAAATAATCCAGAGCAGGGGAAGTTTTAGAGGAAAATTTAAAGCAAAGATTCAATCTCCAAAATTTTGACCCCTCCCTCTATCCTTTCTTTCACTCATGGGAATACCCATCCCACAACATGGCTCTTCTCTACTCCACCTTTTGCACATTTCTACAAGTGGACTTTGAATGTTTGTTACAGAATTATTCATATTGATCATATATGATGTGTCCACTCTAGTAGTATTATAAATAATAATATGATATCTTATACAATTTGATACAGTCAAAGTGCATCACACTCAATGCACCAAGTATATTATAGGATGGGGTAATACGTTAATTTATATGAAACTATGTTGTGCTATTTCTCCATGAAACAAAATTGAAATTAATTAATTACAAAAGCATACATACTCACTATAACCCATCTCTTCTCTCAAGAGTTTAGGCTAATGCACTAAATTGTGATGGGGAATGGTGTGGAGCATGCCATGAAACAAAAAACACAACACTGCAGATAATCAAAGAGGAACAATTTTTTTTGAAGATAAGGTGGTTTCTAAAGACACTGTTACAACACTTAAGCAGAGCACACCATGATTAGAAAATCACAATGCATATTTCACATCTTGATCTGCATGATCTATTGCACAATCTGTATTTGATAATGACCCAAGGGGTATGCTATTTATAGCCTCAAGATCTAACCAAATTCCATAGAATACAAAAGATATTGTCCACATGTAACCGTCGACTGTTAGAGTTGACTCCGCCAAATACATGCTATTGAGTCAAATCGAAAAGGACACTCGACCCAACCACCTACACATCCAACTTGTAGGTGATTGCTAGGTTTTTATATCGACAAACCGACTATCTTCGATTGTTGGTCAAATGTACAACCGACATGTAGATCGACTACTCGATCAACTACTGTAGTGTGTTGGTCGATTGCCTGATCGAGTGTATCCAGATGTAGGTAAACATCTCGACTGAACCAACCCAAGAGATGTGTGATAAACCATCAATCCTTGATGTTCTAACACCCCCCAATCAACACACGTTTATGGATATTTAAGAGGTTAAATTACGTCATTATGACACCCCCCCATAATTGCAGGTTCTTGAAACCCAAGATTCATGCAGAGATTGATAAATCTGGCTTTATCTAAAGGTTTGGTGAATATATGAGCAACCTAATCATCTATTCTACAATATTCAAGAGAGACAAAATTGTCATGAACCACCTATCTCAAATAGTGAGCATGTATCTCAACATGCTTCATCTTGCTATGGGAAATAAGACTGTCAACAACCTATATAACACTTTGGTTATCACAATAGAGTATAGTCGAGGTATGCACATGAAGGCCAAGTTCTCCCAAACATTGGAAAATCCATACTGCTTCAATACCTAATTGAACAATGCCACAACATTCTTCTTCCGTAGTCGACAAAGAGACTATATTTTTTTTCTTGCATGACCACACCAACGGTCCAGTGCTAAAGTGAAACACATAGACATAAGTGGAATTATGATCATCATTGTCTCCATCCCACTCAGATTCGGTGAATATGACCAACGAATATGAACTTTGACAACACTTGATACCAAAATGAGTGGTGCCCTGGAGATAATAGACAATTAGTTTGATTGCTTTCCAGTGGATTTCTTTAGGGGCATGCATAAATCAATAAACCACACTAACAACAAAGGAAATGTCAAGTCGATTATGAGTAAGATAAATAAGACTATCGTCCAGTTGTTGATAAAGTGTAGCATAAACTACGGGTGTTTGACAATTTTTGGTAAGATTTACTCTAGAATGAAAGGGAGTAGCACAAGGCTTGCAATCAACCATCTTAAAATGTGTCAATAGATCTATCACATATTTATATTTAGAAATTAAAAAACCATCATATAGTGGTAATACTTGTGTTAGCACTAAGAGTTGTTGTTAGATTGCTGGAAAGACAAGCCTAGTACCCATTTGAATCTTTAGAGTTGGATGAGCTCTTATATTAAAAAATGGATCAAACTGATAAGGTTCAAAGCTTGATCTAATGCACGAAATTTGAAATACTATATCCCAACAAAAAGGGCTATCATAATCTCCAACCAGCACATATTTTGAAATATGGATAGAAGAAAATGCAGAAAAACATCAATATGAACAATCAATTTCACATCATGCTTGATTGACACATTCATATGGTTGAAATTTCATTAATTAGGATCCTTCTAATCAAGAAATAAAGATTTTATCCAAGAAGAAATGCTTCACAAAATACACAGTAAATCATCCACTGCATAAATCTGCTAACAAAGCCATTGATAAATCCTTTATAAATTAGTATTCCATTAGAGAAAGAAGAAAAATGAAATGGACAAAGAAAGGAGCACAAGTTGATGTTTGACTACACAAGAATCCTCCATCCAGATATACAGAGTCTGAGAGTTTATAAAATAGTAACAACCTTTTTCCTATCACTTTAACCCCTTCCTTATCAAAATCCACTTCATATATAGTGAATGATATCTATATACCCTAAGGAGGTCGAAACTAATGATCTACATAGGATCCTCCCCCATTTAGGAATCCGTTACAAAAGATTCCAACAAAATTATAACAAATTCCTATTTTTTGGGATCTTGTCTATTGTGATAAATGCCTTTTGAAACAGGTCATGATGCTTGATCTAGAGATGGAACACATGTCCCTCATGTCCAACTAAATCCTAGGAAACCATTTGAACCTTCCTTGATAGCTCACAGCCTTCCCATAGCTCGTATTTTTTAGACTATTAGAGCTCACAACGCCTTTGACAACATGCACTGCAAACTTTCCTGTAGGTGATGATTTTGACTTTTCTCCCAAAATATGAACTGGGTCAGGCTAATGTTTTTTCAAAAATTCAATGGTAATATGGTGCTTCATCACACCAAATTTCGGAAGAACCCAGATTTGAATTCAAAAGTTACAATCAAAACATGACTCTGCTATGTGCTAATTGCTACAAATTATCCCAAACTACCAGTTCGCAGCACCAGTGAGTCCAGGCACTACGAAATTTCCTGTAGGAGCCTGTTTCACTTTTTCCAAAGCTTCAACATCTCAAAACTTATACCAAGAGTCCAGACATGCAACAAAACTTCATTATATTGATATATAATTGGAGGAAAAACACCAAAACTGCTAGTTATAGTTCAAAACCCATAACCATCACCAAAATGTTGTAAATGCATATCATAAGGTTCATTCCTCACAATATCCCCTCCCTTGTGAGTATTCTTATTTTGTTGACTGTTCATACTCACTGCTTTGAAGGATATCTTCTATAAATTCCTTTGACAATTGGTATTTGAAAACAAGGTAAACATGAAAATTTGGGTTTGATGACATAACTCGCTTTACATGGAGTTCACCTTCCCTAAAAACCTATACACATCAGTGGTATGAGAAGGATAAAACTTCAAAGGGAAAGATAAGAGGGAGAGTCACCAATTTTTTAGTAAAAATGCAGAAAGGTAAAACAATTATGTGAAAACAGGGTTTTAGTAGCACAATATCAGTTCATAGTGCCAACAAGGTATGCAAACGAGCTTGGTTCTATAAATGATTAACCATAGAATTTATGTTTTATAGGAAGCTCGTGCTACTGATTAATACTGGGTCTCAGATTGATTACAAAATATGATGGTTTTGACAGTCTGGAAACAAAAGATTCACAACACCTAGTTCACAATGCACAATGGTGATGCAAATTTAAATCAGGTAGTTTGCAGCGCTATGATATCAATGGGATAAAAAGCTTGTTTGTAGAAGAAATGATAAGGTGAGATTAAGATAACAATTTTTACTAGTGGGAAGATTTTAGAGTGCCATAGTAATGTGCTTGAGAGTTGGTAGAAAAAGGACTTTAAAAGTTTGCAGCGCCAAGTTCAAAATCAAATAACACACTTCAAGGAGACTGTTATAAATTCCGTGAAATAATGAAAATCTAATTAAATGAAGGCGTTGAAAAGAATAAAATTCCCCATGGCACGTTTTTTAGTTTCAATTATGAAAGATAAGTGCATGAGGTATTCATAAGTATGCTGCAAAATTTCTTGTTGAGTTGGAAGAAAATACACCTGACCATTTCATGTGCTAACATTGGCTCCATAGGGGATGGCATGCTCCTTGTGAGCTTCCAAGAACATGCAAGCCTATGCCTGATACTAAGAACATCCCTACAACTTTATCCAAACTGAAAACTGAAAAAAATCTTGAAGCCACCAGTGTCTCCATTGGGCTATGGAGTCATTCACCACCTTCCAGACTTCTGCAATTTATTCAAATTCTGAAAACACGCTGCTGAAAACAAATCTCACATTGCAATCCAAATGCAAACTGAAGGTTTCTTTCAAATTGAAAACCAAATGCTTGCATGACAAGCTTATTTATATACATTCCTATTTCTAGCCAATTTTGTTTCCTGCTCAAGTGATATGGAAAATCCAATATATCCATTCAAGTAAATGAATCACAAAATGAAATCTACTCCCATATTTAAGCATATATATGGATGAAAAGTCTAGAGAATAGAAACATAAATGAACTAACTTCCCATTCTTACAACTATGGAAATCTGCCCTTATGAAGTCATAAATATAAGAATGATGATCCCAACACAACTCCATATAACTTGCTACGGGGTCATCAAAATCATAAGGGAATACCTCTTTTTTCTTTTCGAAAGAAATGAGTTGCAAGATGATGTCATTGCTGATAAAATATTATTTGATATATTCTGCAGATCTAAGTTCAAACATGGTGAAAAAAGTCTTGCTGATCCCCAAAGATGGATGCTCAACTGTTGT
>JASDQU010737362.1:261478-278436 GCA_032191745.1 Picea mariana | reverse complement strand
AGATCTACATAAACAAAAATTGTAAATGAAAAAATCAGCGAGGAAAACAAAATATATCAAGGGATGAGATCAGTCTTGCAAAATTGAAGTCTAGTTTAAAAAATATATTACATGAATGTAATAGACAACAAGTTGGAATTATGTAAGAAGAATCATTATCTTCTCATTAACACAATAGAAGGATTACAATATTGTCCAATATGGACTACAATAGTTTTTTATAAGCCTTCTCACTCTCACACTATGTGCTCACACACATCAAATGTATGGAGATATAATCCTAGCTAGTGCACACTCCATCATATAGTAAGCCTTGACAAGAGGGAAAAGTCGTTACAAAACTTAATTGATAATAATAGACCTAAAAGAAAGTTTCTCATATATAAAGGAACTAGACACAAGGAGGATAGGGCCTGAAGTAGTGAGATTGAAGGTGTTGATATGGGAAAGGAGAAGTATTAGTCCATGGGAAGGACAAGTCTTCTATACGTTTCAATGGGTTTGATGAAGACAATATTAGATTCATTCTCTATATTTTTCCCTATCAATAGATTAATTTGTAGGAAGGATTTAAGTACTCGGGTTTTCATATTAATCCTAATGGTGTTAAATACAAGGAATGGTTAAATGAAAAGGTGGAAAAGAGAGTGAATTTATGGTGCAATAGGTGGCTATAAAATGGGGGAAGGATCACTCTAGTTAGATTAGTATTAGAGACTCTCCATTTCTAATAGATCTCTTTGAATTTCATCCCAAAAGGGGTTTTAGAAATCATTAGGAGGATCAATTTTAAGTTTCTTTAGTCTGGACATTGTGAATGGGAGGGCATACCCTTAGTCAAGTGGTACAAAATTTCCAATACAAAGGACCTATATGGCTAGGGGTTTAATATTATCCACATGTTTGGGAAGCATTTAGTATAACAATGTGTGTGGCGGATAATATAAAGAAATGGGTTGTGGAGACAAGTTGCAACTCAAAAGTGTGTTGAGCCAGATTCAGTTAAAGACTGGATTAGTAATCTTAATAACAAACATTCACAATGTGTCTATTATATGGAATCCAATTTTTTAATATTTTTCATTGATAGGTATTTTGTTGGTGATGCAAGAGTATCCCTGGGGATTTGTTAATTCTGCATACCCATAAACATTTGCTTTCAGTTTTGTGTTTTATTTCCAATATTTTAGTTACTTTGTAGTGACAGTGGTTTGGAATTTCCATCAACGCACATTAATGTATTGGAATTAGATGCTAAATTTTGGATATGTTGTAGAGGATATCATATTCTACCTTCACACCCAATTTTAGAATCATGTATGGAGTTTATACCCTGCACCCAATTCCAAAACCAGTGCATAGATAAATTCTTATGTGGACAATGGTCTAATATTTTCATCAGTTCATGCTCATATTTTGAAATCAAGGTCTGAAATATGGATATTATTTAAAGAATACATATTTGTACATTCTCACCAATTTTTAGTAAAATTTGACACTTCTCAGGTGTCCAAAACTARAGTGGAATACTTTCCATGTTTTGTTTCTACACTGATAGAGGCCTAGTATTTTTATTGGTTCACTCTCATAATCTAGAGTTAAGGTATGTAATTTGGATATGGTGTAGAGGATGCATTAGTATATTCTCAAAAAAATTCGTAAAAAGTGGTTGAGTTTAAGTGTTTCACCCAAGTCACACCCTGTTTAGAGACCACACACAATTTTCCATAAATAAGGGTTAAGTATTTTGAATTTTACATAGCCAACATTGAGATTTAGAGTTTGAAATTTTTACAATATGTAGAGAACATCTCTCTGTATTTAATATCCAAATTTCATAAAACATATTGAGTTTAAGGGGTCTAAATAATTCAATTATGGAGCGCAACATAAATGACAAAATTTCTTCCATGTCTTTATTTTTCCAATTTGACTTTGAATATTCAAAATTTGAAACTTGGATTGTATTTCAAAGCTAAAGTGTCAATTATTAACTTTTTATTAATTGTAAAAATGTTTTAGTTACTCAAGATAATGAAATACTTGGGAACCGAATAACCATGGCCCCATAGTTTAAATACTTGGGAGATTTATACAATAGGGGCCTTTGTATCTCAATTGTTAGGTCTTATGTAGTTGTTGGTGATGTTGTGTGATCTAGAGAATTATACATAGGCTTTATGAATGTAGTAAGGCCTCACAGAATTGGACATTGATTCAACAAAGTGGTAGGGACTATTGTTGAAATTATTAGTTGTGTTTTAAGTTGAGAATAGACTGTGTGTGGAATGTTTGATATTATTTTAATGAATTTATAGTTTTTTGGTTTGTTGTGAGTGATTTCACTATGTGATTATGATTTATAGGCTTCAAAGTATACATCAAGTGGTATCAAATCCTTCGTTGTGTGACTCTGATTGCATCCCTATGATACATCAAGTGGCATTAGAGCTTCCATTGTGTGACTCTGATCACATCCCTAAATTGCATCAATCGGTATGAGAGTGAGATGATCCTACTACTAAGACTCTTGATTGAAAGACAATTCCAGTATAGGGAAATGCTAGGTATAATTGTACAAGATAGAATAATATCTCATGGATGCTGTGGAAGATGAAAGTTAATAGACATATAGCTATTCCAGTGATCCAAATGAGAGTTTCAAAGATGGAATAAAGAGGAAGAGGTCGTGGAAGGCCTAAAAGACAAGAAGAAGAGAATGCTAATGACATTGCAATGAAGATGCAAATAATAATGACCCAAATGGATGTCATGGAAGTAGCACAAACACGAGGTACTATCCAAATACATGACAATGACGATGAAGTAGAGGTTATTATTTCTAGAGAATAATTAGAAAAGTAAGTGACAGTTGAAGAGAGAATGGTCCAAGCATTTCAAGGTATTGGAGGTAAACCTGAAATTGAAAATCTTATTTATTTTGGAAGTTTAAATCCCGAGGAAATGATAGATTGGATAGAATAAATGAGAAAGTATTTTGAATTTGAACAAATTAAAGATCCTATGAGGGTTAGGTTTGCTTGTACAAGGATGAAAATTCATGCTTCATTATGGTGGGATAAGTTGCAATTGGAAAGGGAATATGAAGGAAAAGAGATGACCAAAACCTACAAGGTAATGGTAGCAAAGTTGAAAAGGAAATTTCAACCTATATATTATTCTTTTAATTTGTTGAGAAGATTGCATATTTTGAAGAAAGTGAAGATAACTATGAAGGACTACATCGAGGAATTATACACACTTTCTATAAAGTATGGAAAAAATAATCCAGAGAAGGGGAAGTTTTAGAGGAAAATTTGAAGCAAAGATTCAATCTCCAAAGTTTTGACCCCTCCCTCTATCCTTTCTTTCACTCATGGGAATACCCATCTCACAACAGGGCTCTTCTCTACTCCACCTTTTGCACATTTCTACAAGAGTGGACTTTGAATGTTTGTTACAGAATTATTCATATTGATCATATATGATGTGTCCACTCTAGTAGTATTATAAATAATAATATGATATCTTACACAATTTGATACAGTCAAAGTGCATCACACTCAATGCACCAAGTATATTATAGGAAGGGGTAATACGTTAATTTATATGAAACTATGTTGTGCTATTTCTCCATGAAACAAAATTGAAACTAATTAATTACAAAAGCATACATCCTCACTATAACCCATCTTTTCTCTCAAGAGTTTAGGCTAATGCACTAAATTGTGATGGGGAATGGGGTGGAGCATGCCATGAAACAAAAAACACAACACTGCAGATAATCAAAGAGGAACAATTTTTTTTGAAGATAAGGTGGTTTCTAAAGACACTGTTACAACACTTAAGCAGAGCACACTGTGATTAGAAAATCACAATGCATATTTCACATCTTGATCTGCATGATCTATTGCACAATCTGTATTTGATAATGACCCAAGGGGTATGCTATTTATAGCCTCAAGATCTAACCAAATTCCATAGAATACAAAATATATTGTCCACATGTAACCTTCAACTGTTAGAGTTGACTCCACCAAATACACACTGTTGAGTCAAATTGAAAAGGACACTCGACCCAACCACCTACACATCCAACTTGTAGGTGATTGCTAGGTTTTTATATCCAGAAACCGACTATCTTCGATTGTTGGTCAGCTGTACAACCAACATGTAGATCGACTACTCGACCAACTACTGTAGTGTGCTGGCGATTGCCCGATCGAGTGTATCCAGGTGTAGGTAAACATCTCGACTGAACCAACTAAGAAATGTGTGATAAACCATCAATACTTTATGTTCTAACACCCCCCAATCAACACACATCTATGGATATTTAAGAGGTGAAATTACGTCATTATGACACCCCCCCATAATTGCAGGTTCTTGAAACCCAAGATTCATGCAGAGATTGATAAATCTGGATTTATCTAAAGTTTTGGTGAATATATGAGCAACCTAATCATCTATTCTGCAATATTCAAGAGAGACAACATTTTCATGAACTACCTATCTCAAATAGTGAGCATGGATCTTAGCATGCTTCATCTTGCTATGGGAAATAAGACTATCAACAACCTATATAACACTTTGGTTATCACAAGAGAGTGTAGTCGAGGTATGAACATGAAGGCCAAGTTCTCCCAAACATTGGAAAATCCATACTGCTTCAATACCTGATTGAACAATGCCACAACATTCTTCTTCCGTAGTCAACAAAGAGACTATATTTTGTTTCTTGCATGACCACACCAACGGTCCAATGCTAAAGTGAAACACATAGCCATAAGTGGAATTATGATCATCATTGTCTCCATCCCACTCAGATTCGGTGAATATGACCAATGGATATGAACTTTGACAACACTTGATACCAAAATGAGTGGTGCCCTGGAGATAATAGACAATTAGTTTGACTGCTTTGTAGTGGATTTCTTTAGGGGAATGCATAAATCAATAAACCACACTAACAACAAAGGAAATGTCAAGTTGATTATGAGTAAGATAAATAAGACTACCATCCAGTTGTTGATAAAGTGTAGCATAAACTATGGGCGTTTGACAAGTTTTGGTAAGGTTTACTCTAGACTGAAAGGGAGTAGCACAAGGCTTGCAATGAACCATCTTAAAATGTGTCAATAGATCTATCACATATTTAGATTCAGAAATTAAAAAACCATCATATAGTGGTAATACTTGTGTTAGCACTAAGAGTTGTCGTTAGACTGCTGGAAAGACAAGCCTAGTACCCATTTGAATCTTTAGAGTTGGATGAGCGCTTATATTAAAAAATGGATCAAACTGATAAGGTTCAAAGCTTGATCTAATGCACGAAATTTGAAATACTATATCCCAACAAAAGGGCTATCATAATCTCCAACCATCACATATTTTGAAATATGAATAGAAGAAAATGCAGAAAAACATCAATATGAACAATCAATTTCACATCATGCTTGATTGACACATTCATATGGTTGAAATTTCATTAATTAGGATCCTTCTAATCAAGAAATAAAGATTTTATCCAAGAAGAAATGCTTCACAAAATACACAGTAAATCATCCACTGCATAAATCTGCTAACAAAGCCGTTGATAAATCCTTTATCAATTAGTATTCCATTAGAGAAAGAAGAAAAATGAAATGGACAAAGTAAGGAGCACAAGTTGATGTTTGACTACACAAGAATCCTCCATCCAGATATACAGAGTCTGAGAGTTTATAAAATAGTAACAACCTTTTTCCTATCACTCCAACCCCTTCCTTATCAAAATCCACTTCATATATAGTGAATGATATCTATATAACCTAAGGAGGTCGAAACTAATGAGCTACATATGCTCCTCTCCCATTTAGGAATCCGTTACAAAAGATTCCAACAAAATTATAACAAATTCCTATTTTTTGGGATCTTGTCTATTGTGATAAATGCCTTTTGAAATAGGTCATGATGCTTGATATAGAGATGGAACACATGTCCCTCATGTCCAACTAAATCCTAGGAAACCATTTGAACCTTCCTTGATAGCTCGCATCCTTCCCATAGCTCGTATTTGTTAGACTATTAGAGCTCACAACACCTTTGACAACATGCACTGCAAACTTTCCCATAGGTGATGATTTTGACTTTTCTCCCAAAATACGAACTGGGTCAGGCTAATGTTTTTTCAAAAATTCAATGGTAATATGGTGCTTCACCACACCAAATTTCGGAAGAACCAAGATTTGAATTCAAAAGTTACAATCAAAACATGACTCTGCTATGTGCTAATTGCTACAAACTATCCCAAACTACCAGTTCGCAGCGCCAGTGAGTCCAGGCACTACGAAATTTCCTGTAGGATCCTTTTTCACTTTTTCCAAAGCTTCAACATCTCAAAACTAATACCAAGAGTCCAGACATGCAACAAAACTTCATTATATTGATATATAATTGGAGGAAAAACTGATCCAGGCGGATATCGGTGGCCACCCACCTTCTCCAATTGGCCCAAAACATGTTTCTGGCAATTTTGGTAATTTACTATTTTTAGCAGTTTTTTCGGGTCCTGAACTTCTGGGGCCATTTTGAGGCCCTAAACGATGTTTTTTTTTTGGGTATGTTTCTCTCAAAATATAGCATCTAAAATGCTATTTTGTCTTGAGCGTTGTAGGCCTCAGATAGATCTTTCTAATGAGCTATCACACGCCTAAAACGGAGATCGTATGCAAAAGTTACGACCCCGGGAAGTTGATGTACTCACTTACCCAAACAGGGCCCACATGACTTTTGGCGCTTCATCTCCTAGGGTTAGGTTTTTGGATGTCTAGGACTTTTGTCATTCCTGTTTATTGTAAAAAGGCCTTCAGAGCCTCATTGTATTCTTCTTCTCACAGATGCGAGTAGCCGTCACATCTCTTCTCAGAGATAAGCTACCACCATTCTAGCGAGTCTTTCACTCTGTATTTTACAGTCTCTGTACATTTCTTTGATTAATAGAAATCGTGTATTACTGTATATCTGTGTTTATGGTTGCATCTCTGATACATTTCTGATATATTACTGGATATACACAATATCTCTGTGCATTTCTTTATTATATCTCCGCTCTCATTTCGTGCCGAAAATAATCCGGATCAAAAACACCAAAACTGCTAGTTATAGTTCAAAACTCATAACCATCACCAAAATGTTGTAAATACATATCATAAGGTTCATTCCTCACAATATCCCCTCCCTTGTGAGTATTCTTAGATTGCTGACTATCCATACTCACTGCTTTGAAGGATATCTTCTATAAATTCCTTTGACAATTGGTATTTGAAAACAAGGTAAACATGAAAATTTGGGTTTGATGATAGAGCTAGCTTTACATGGAATTCACCTTCCCTAAAAACCTATACACATCAATGGTATGAGAAGGATAAAACTTCAAAGGGAAAGATAAGAGGGAGAGTCACCAAATTTTTAGTAAAAATGCAGAAAGGTAAAACAATTATGTGAAGACAGGGTTTTAGTAGCACAATATCAGTTCACAGTGCCAACAAGGTATGCAAATGAGCTTGGTTCTATAAAGGATTAACCATAGAATTTATGTTTTATAGGAAGCTCATGCTACTGATTAATATTGGGTCTCAGATTGATTACAAAATATGATGGTTTTGACAGTCTGGAAATAGAAGATTCACAACACCTAGTTCACAATGCACAATGGTGATGTAAATTTAAATCAAGTAGTTTGCAGCGCTGTGATATCAATGGGATAAAAAGCTTGTTTGTAGAAGAAATGATAAGTTGAGATTAAGATAACAATTTTGACTAGTGGGCAGATTTTAGAGTGCCATAGTAATGTGCTTGAGAGTTGGTAGAAAAAGGACTTTAAAAGTTTGCAGCGCCAAGTTCAGAATCAAATAACACACTTCAAGGAGATTGTTATAAATTTCGTGACATAATCCTTGAAAATCTAATTAAATGAAGGCATTGAAAAGAATAAAATTCCCCTTGGCACGTTTTTTAGTTTCAATTATGAAAGACAAGTGCATGAGGTATTCATAAGTATGCTGCAAAATTTCCTATTGAGTTGGAAGAAAATACACCTGACCATTTCATGTGCTAACATTGGCTCCATAGGGGATGGCATGCTCCTTGTGAGCTTCCAAGAACATGCAAGCCTATGCTTGATACTAAGAACATCCCTACAACTTTATCCAAACTGAAAACTGAAAAAAATCTTGAAGCCACTAGTGTCTCCATTGGGCTATGGAGTCATTCACCACCTTCCAAACTTTTGCAATTTATTCAAATTCTGAAAACACGCTGCTGAAAACAAATCTCACACTGCAATCCAAATGCAAACTGAAGGTTGCTTTCAAATTGAAAACCAAATGCTTGCATGGAAAACTTATTTATATACATTCCTATTTCTAGCCAATTTTGTTTCCTGCTCAAGTGATATGGAAAATCCAATATATCCATTCAAGTAAATGAATCGCAAAATGAAATCTACTCCCATATGTAATCATATATATGGATGAAAAGTCTAGAGAATAGAAACATAAATGAACTAACTTTCCATTCTTACAACTATGGAAATCCGCCCTTATGAAGTCATAAATATAAGAATGATGATCCCAACACAACTCCATATAACTTGCTGCGGGGTCATCAAAATCATAAGGGAATACCTCTTTTTTATTTTCGAAAGAAATGAGTTGCAAGATGATGTCATTGCTGATCAAATATTATTTGATATATTCTGCAGATCTAAGTTCAAACATGGTGAAAAAGTCTTGCTAATCCCCAAAGATGGATGTTCAATCGTTGTTGGTGAAGGTAGGATCAATTGCTCCTGCAATTCTTCAATATTCCCTTCATACTATTGTTTACTGGAATCTGAAATGAAAGATACAGGAAGAATAGGATTTGCCACAAATTCTTTCTTCTCTTCTTCAACATCTTCTGAAGAATGTGATTTAAAACTATCATATACTAGCTCATTACATTCATAAACTTTAGAGAAAAGGAAAGTAACCTGTAAACCTATTCTTGGTCTTCAACATCACTATCTCCATAATCATCAAAAAAAGGAGGAGTTTTAAAAACTCTGTCATGAAAAACCTCTTTATCTTGAAAAATATCTCCAATCACTTCATGATAAAATTCATTTTGCATGAGACTATACATGTTTCAAGATCCTCTTGAATAGAAAGATTTGAAGTATTTTCTTCAAGAATTAAATCTTCTTTAATTTCTGTTTCAACAAGATCTTCACAGAGCTCTTCACACGATGAACACTCTAATGTATGTTGAACATAAGACTTAAACCTTTCACAACAATCTTCAAGAAGTGTGTCAGTAGAATAATACCATTTACAATACTTGTTGAACGCTGCATGGAATTCCTTCAAAGAAAATATACTGGCAACAGAAAGTGACCGGTACCAATTTCTAACATCACCAACTAATGAGTATACAAACATCTTCATGAGAGCATCTTCATGATATACATCTAGTTGATATATGCACTGATGAAACTTGACGAGATGATGTGCAAGATTATCTTCCTCCTTTCCACTAAGAATAGGAAGACAATATGCACATTCTAAGAAAGAAAGCACATGATTAGGAAAGCCAAGAACAATTGAAAAATTAAGAGGTGTGAACCTCCTAGCCAAGATAGATTCCATTGCTATTGTTGTCCCATATCAGTGAAGTCACCAACAGGTTCTTTCTTCATGGAGTGGAGTTGCCAGGTAGAAAATTTCAGTCAAGTTAGTTTCCTGCTCTTGTCTACCATCAAGAGCTAGATCTATTCTATGTCGTTCTCCGAGGGAATATTTTCTTCGTGTCTTTGCTCCCCGAAAATGACACAAAAACATTTAGCACTAAGAGTTGTCGTTAGACTATTGGAAACACAAGCCTAGTACCCATTTGATTCTTTAGATTTGGATGAGTGCTTATATTAAAAAATGGATCAAACTGATAAGGTTCAAATCCTGATCTAATGCACAAAATTTCAAAGACTATATTCCAAAAAAAAAGTGCTATCATAATCTCCAACCAACACATATTTTGAAATATGAATAGAAGAAAATGCGTAAAAACATCAAGATGAACAACAAATTTCACATCATGCTTGATTGACACATTCATATGGTTGACATTTCATTAATTAGGATCCTTCTAATCAAGAAATAAATATTTTCTCCAAGAAGAAATGCTTCACAAAATACACAGTAAATCATCCATTGCATAACTCTGCTAACAAAGTTGTTGATAAATCCTTTATCAATCAGTATTCCATTAGAGAAAGAAGACAAATAAAATAGACAAAGAAAGGAGCACAAATTGATATTTGACTACACAAGAATCCTCCATCCAGATATATAGAGTTTGAGAGTTTACAAAATACTAACAACCTTTTCCCTATCACTCCAACCCATTCCTTATCAAGATACACTTCATATATAGTGAATGATCTCTCTCTACCCTAAAGAGGTCAAAACCAAGGAGCTACATATGATCCTCCTCCATTTAGAAGTCTGTTACAAAAGATTCCAACAAAAACATAACAAATTCCTATTTTTTGGGATCTTGTCTATTGTGATAAATGCCTTTTGAAACAGGTCATGTTGTTTGATTTGCAGATGGAACACATGTCCCTCAGGTCCAACTAACTCCTAGGAAACCATTCAAATCTTCCTTGATAGATGGCATCCTTCCCATAGCTCGGATATGTCAGACTGTTAGAGTTCACAACGCCTTTGACAACATGCGTTGTGAACTTTCCTGTAGGTGATGATTTTGACTTTTCTCCCAAAATACGCATTGGGTCGAGCTGATTTTTTTTCAAAAATTCAATGTTAATATGGTTCTTCTCCACACAATATTTCAAAAGAACTCAGATTTTCATTCAAAAGTTACGATCAAAACATGACTCTGTTGTGTTCTAATTGCTACAAATTGTCCCAAATTACCAGTTCACAGTGCCAGTGAGTCTAGGAATTGTGAAGTTTCCTGTAGGAGTCTATTTCACTTTTTCCAAATCTTCAACATCTCAAAAGTTATACTAGGAATCCAGACATGCAACAAAACTTCACTATCTTGATATATAATTGGAGGAAAAACAACAAAACTGCTAGTTATAGTTCAAAACTCATAACCATCACCAAAATGTTGTAAATGAATTTTATAAGGTTCAGTCCTCACAATATCCCCTCCCTTGCGAGTCTTTGTATTTTTCTGACTATCTATACTCACTTATTTGAAGGATATCTTCTGTAAATTCCTTTGACAATTTGTATTTGAAAATAAGGTAAACAAGAAAATTTGGGTTTGATGACAGAGCTCGCTTTACATGGAGTTCAACTTACCTAAACACTTATACACAAAAATGGTATGAGAAGGAGAAAAATTCAAATGGAAATATAAGAGGGAAAGTCACTGAGGTTTTAGTAAAAATGCAGACAAGTAAAACAATTATGTGAAAACATGGTTTTAGCAGCACAATATCAGTTCGCAGTGCCAACAAGGTATGGAAATTAGCTTGGTTCTATAAAGGATTAACCATAGTATTTATGTTTCATAGGAATCTCATGTTACTGATTAAGACCGGGTCTTATATTGATTACAAAAGATGAGGGCTTTGACAGTCTAGAAATAGAGGATTCACATCGCCTAGTTCACAACGCATAGTGGTGATGCAGATTTAAATCAGGTAGTTTGCAATGCTACGATATCAGTGGGATAAAAATCTTGTTTGCATAAGAAATGATAAGGTGAGATCAAGATACTCGTTTTTACTAGTGGGAGAATTTTAGAGTGCCATAGTAACGTTCTTGAGAGTTGGTAGCAAAGGGAATTTAAAAGTTCGTAGTGCCAGTTTGCAATGCCAAGTTCATAATCAAATAGTGCACTTCAAGGAGACTGTTAGAAATTCTGTGACATAATCCTTGAAAATCTAATTAAATGAAGGCGCTGAAAACCACAAAATTCCCCTTGACACGTTTCTTAGTTTCAATTATGAAATATAATTGCATGAGGTACTCATAAGTACGTTGCGAACTTTCCTATTGAGTTGGAAACAAATACACCTGACCATTTCATGTGATAACAACTTGAAGACCCAAAAAATAATGCAGAGTACAAATATATATCATGTCAAAGGAGTCAACAAGTTTTTTCTTCAATCTAAGGATCAAATCATTATTTTTGCTAGTAATGAGTAAGTCATCTACATATATAGCAAGAAATCAAGGTTTCTCCATTGATATGGTGTACATAAAAGCTTTGATCAGATTTACAACATTTGAAACCAAGTCGAATAAAGAACCTACCAATCTTAGCATACCATGTTGGAGGAGCCTACTTCAAACCATAAAGTGACTTCTTGAGTCGACAAACAAAGTTAGAATCTGTCAAAAAACTAGGTGGATATTCCATGAAAATTTCTTCAGACAGGTCTCCATGGAGAAATGCAGTCTTCACATCCATTTGATGGATTTTCCATCTAAAATGAGTAGCAAGGGAAAGAATCATTCGAACATATTTCATATTTTCTATAAGGTAAAAGGTTTCAATGTAGTCGATTCCTTTTTGTTGAGAAAATCCCTTTGCAACTAGAAATTCATATGTCGCTCAACAACATCTTCAGAGTTAAATTTGGTTTGGTAGGCCCATCAACACTTCACAATGTTCTTTCCTTGCAATCAGGGAACTAAGTCCCAAGACTGATTCTTTGACAAAGAATCAATTTCTGTCTACATATCCTACTCCCATTCAATTTGTCCTTAAGCATTTGAGTAGGTGGAAGGATAAGAAGTTTCAAGTACATGATTCATTAAGGAAACACTAGCATGTTTCTTTTGACTTCAAGTTTGTCGTCTGGAGGAGGCATCTCCAACATAAACTCCAGTAGTGTCAATTTTCTTGGAAACCCATATGGGTAGAAAAGAAACATGTAAAATGTGGTTTAATTTAGCGGGTTGATCTAATTCGGAGGGTCGTCAGTTGATGGACTAGTCCAAACATAGGACAATAGACTTGTCAACTCGAAGGTGAACGATCTAGTTGAAATAGGAATAATGTTCTATGGTCTAGTTGAGGGACTAAAGTATGGAATATGATAACCAATGTCAGATACAAAGTCAAATGGATCATCCTACAACAATATCGAGGAGGTGTTCAACGACTTAACTCCATAAGACTTCTCATCAAACCATACATTTCATATGATAATTAGTTTCCGTTTGTCAATATCAAACAATCGATAGGATTTTGAATCTTTAGAGTATCCCATCATGATGCAAGCACGACTCTTTGCATCCAACTTCTGCAATCATCAGAAATGTGCACCTAGAAAACACATCCAAACACATAAAGGTGGCCGACTGAAGGCTTCTTTCCACACCATCCTTCGACTGGAGTCATGGAAGGAACAACTCAAGTCGAGATGCGATTGAGCATATAATTTTCATAGTACACCACTTCAGCCCAAAAGCAAGGAGGAATATCCTTATCCTGCAAAAGACATATATCCATTTCGACTAATGTCCAATTGTTTCATTTTGCAATTTCATTCTGCTGAGGTGTGTGAGGAACCAACCACTGCAAGTCAATACCAGATTGAGCCAAGTATTCTTCAAAAGGTCTATTGACATACTCACCACCATTTTTTGATATCAAGCACTTGATGGGCCGACCACATTTCTTTTCAGTAAAGGCTCTAAACTCCTTGAACTTTTCAAATACAAGTTTCATATTGTTTAGAAAGTAAACCCATGTAAAGTGAGAGAAACCATCAATGAGGGTCAAAATATACCTTGCATCTACCAATGAAGGTATATTGATGCATAAAATATTACTGTGAACCAACTCCAGTAGGTTCTGTTATTTCCATACTTTTACAGAGTCGAATGGTCCCTAATGATGCTTACCAAGAACACAACCCTTACAGATTCCTTTAGGGGGAAACACCTTTGGCAAACCAACAACCATGTTTTGAGTTTCCAGTGCCTACAAACTTTGGAAATTCAAATGTTGATTCACTCACAGCATATTCAACTTCGCTTGTCAATGTGAGAAACAAGTGTAGTTGGTTCAGTGTCAGGTCGAGTCGTGTCATGGAATTTGTACAAATTGTTCATCGGGTCAAGAATCTCATCGATGATAATCGACTTTACTTTCTTCAAATTACAAATGTAGATCGATCTGGCTAAAATTCCACAATCTTATCTATCTATGTTAACTGAGCAATAGAAAACATAGTGGCACTGATATTTGATACATGATAGACATAAAAAATCTTCCCATATCGATAGGTAACATCACCCTGACCAACAACATCCAAAGAAAAATCACTAGCAACATAGATTTTCTTCTCCTTAGCTTCATCCAATCACATTAACAAAGATACATCCATACATATGTGATGAGCGCACCCAGATTTGACTTCCCATTCGTTATGCACAGAATGAGATAGACAGGATTGCAAAGTTCTGACTTGGAAAGTGAAATTATCAGGGGGTTGACGTACAATGAACATGTATCCTTCAAGACGTTTAACCTTCTCCTCTAAATTGTCTTGCTTCTTATAGAAAACTTTCTCGACATGTCCAGTCTTTCGACAATACTAACATGTCTTCTTCTTTCGACTATCCTAGGGTGCATATATCTGTCTATGCCGTTTCTCGTCATGGTATGCATGTTTCTATGTAGAGGAATCAAACCGCACTCTATCGCTGGGATCCATCTTTCTCTTTCCTTTGAGAAAGTGGTCCTGGTATTTACCACCAAGCTTCTCTTCTTCAAGAAGTATGTGATGATCAATAATAAAAGATCCACATAAAGCTTCAAAAGTGTAATCTTTACCATCTTCCTTGTGTTATTTCCAGTTGGTGTGGAAATTCGACATGAACACGTTGAATGGTGTTCTCAAGTTCATCAGGAACAACTCGATGAGTTTTCCATCTTTCTTCTAATGGTTCTTTCAACATTCACCCAATTTAAACTGGATTTATTTGACACACATAAAATAGTCCTCCATTCTATCAAAGGAATGAGGATCGATAGAGATCATCTCTTTCTCCAACTACATGATGTGGCTTTCATCGACTCGTTCGAACAAAAAATTCATCTTCTTCCAAACTTGAAGAGGGAATTTGATTCCATTGAGGTGAAATTGGATCTCCCAGAAGATGTAGGTCATGATGAACCCTACAAACTCATCCTTCTTTCCATCAACAATGAAATTTTCCTAGTCATCTATTGGAACTGGAATCACAACCTTTGTATACTCCCACAACCCTTTTCTCTTTAGTAGGGTTATGTCTAGTTTCCATAGTACATAATTTGATCCGTTCACAACAACGAGATAAATCTTTGAAGACATATTCAATATCTAGAAAGAGACTGGTTTGTTTCAATAATTTCGAATCAACAAACCACTGGCCCAAAGTTAATCACTCAACATATATGACTCAAAAAGGTTTGTGGATAATGGGTCGAGGTTTTAAACTATCGAATCTGATGCCATGTTCAGGAATAGGGTGGAACATGAAGTGAAACAAAAAACACAACACTGTAGATAATCAAAGAGGAACAATTTTTTTTGAAGATAAGGTGGTGTCTAAAGGCACTGTTACAACACTTAAGAAGAACACACTATGATCAAAATATCATAGTTCATATTCCACATATTAATACACATGATCTATTGCACCATATGTATTTTATAATGACCCAAAGGGTTTGCTATTTGTAGCCTCAAGATCTAAACAAATTCCATAGAATCCGGAAGATCTTGTCCACATTTAACCATTGACTCCGCCAAATTCACATTGTTGAGTCATCTCATCAATAATACTCAACCCGACCACCTACATGTCCAATTCATAGTCAATTGTTGAGCTGTTCGATCCACCACCTAACTATCTTCGACTATTGGTTGACTGTCTTACCAACATGCACGTCGACTACTCGACCAACTGATGTAGTGTGTTGGTCGATTTCCCTACCAACTGTATCTAGGTGTAGGTCAACCTCTCGACTGAGTAAACCCAAGATATGTGTGAAGAACCATAAATGTTTGATGTTCCAACAAATTGAGGAAGAAAAATAACCACCATTCAAGCTACTGCTATGTACGTAGTATTGTGATATACCACTTATTGATTAAGGTTTGTTGTCATTGATGTCAACCGTTGAAGAAAGCCCCATAGCACAAAGGTCGGGTAATGGACCCAATATTGTTTGATGTAAATATTTTTTGTTATTGTCTTGTCATGGTCAAGATAATAAGTAGAAATGGATGAAGTCCAAAGTGGTTCCCTTATGGAGAAATCCCTCACAGGAAGACACTTTGCGTATTGAGTTATCCTAGAAGTATGGTTAGAGAACCCATGCTTATTTGTGGAATAATGAGATGAAGGTCAGTGAATTTGTCATTGAAACTATCCTAGATGGATAATGCTTGTCATGCCATTTCTGGTGGCATGTGGAACGTCACATAAATCCTCACGGTTAGAGAGTTATGGCCATGAGAATTTGGAGAACCCAGGTTTGGGTAATGGACCCAAGTTTGTTTGATGGATAATGGTATGAGTTTTGATATATTTGTTGGATTACTGAGAGGGGGGGTGAATCAGTAATAGTGTAATTATAATCATTTTTCTTCAAATAATCCAAGTGTTATATCAATGTAGAATTATTATCCAATAATTATAAATAAGAAATGAACAATCACACACATACACAGTACACTAGTGTTTTATGTGGAAACCCAAATCGGGAGAAAACCACAGAATGATTTTTCTTATATGTCTTGAGGAATTGCATTCATTGGAAGCACCAACTTCCTTTGTTTTCCAACTGCAACTTGAAGGAGGCTCCAACCCCCTAGTTTCTCAGGCTACAACCCGAGCGAAGCTCCAACACCCCATTTCTCTGGCTACAACCAAAAGGAGGCTACAACCCCCTAT
>JASDQU010737362.1:167007-206099 GCA_032191745.1 Picea mariana | reverse complement strand
GTCTAGGATTTTTTTCATTCCTGCTTATTGTAAAAAGGCCTTTGGAGCCTCATTGTAATCATCTTCTTGTGAATGCAAGAAGCCGTCACATCTCTTCTCAGAGATAAGATGCCACCATTCTAGCGAGTCTTTCACTTTGTATTTTTACAGTCTCTGTACATTTCTTTCATTAATAGAAATCGTGTATTAATGTATATTTGTGTTTATGGTCGCATCTATGATACATTTCTGTTATATTATTGAGTATCTGCAATATCTCTGTGCATTTCTTTATTATATCTTCGATCTCATTTCATGCCGAAAATAATCCGGATCAAACAACTTGCTTGACATCAGGTCTGGAAGATGTTACATAAAGAAAACTGCCAATCATTGATCTGTAGTGTTTTGGATCTACAACTTTGGACTCATCATCCTTGCTTATCTTGCATCCAACTGTCATAGGTGTACTAACGGGTTTGAAATCCTCTAACTGGAATCTCTTAAGCATATCCTTAAAATATTTAGACTGATGGATAAAGACTCCCTTTTTGGACTATATTATTTGTAATCCAAGGAAGGAATTTAGTTCGCCAAGCATAGACATTTCAAATTCTTGCTGCATCATCTTAGAAAAGTATTCACTCATTTTTATATTATTACTACCAAATATGATATCATCGACATACACTTCCACAATGATCAAGTTATTACCATCAATTTTGCAATAAAGATTGTTGTCTACTGATCCCCTTTTGAGGCCTTGTTTTTGTAAATAAGAGTCTATCCTTGCATACCATTCTCTAGGTGCTTGTTTTAATCCATAGAGTGCCTTATTTAATTTACAAACATAGTCTCTTTTATTGGTTATTTGGAACCCATATGGTTGCTCAATATAGACTTCCTATTGTAAATTTCCATTGAGAAATGTTGATTTGACATCCATTTGGTACACTTTAAATTTTCTGTAGCTGGAGAAAGCTAAGAACATCCTAATTGCCTCTAATATGGCTACAGGTGAAAATGTTTCTTCATAGTCTACTCCTTCAACATGAGCATAACCTTTTCATACTAATATGGATTTCTTCCTCATTACTTGCCCATATTCATTAATTTTATTTTTATATACCCATTTAGTTCCAATGACATTTTTATCTTTTGGTCTAGGAACTAGTTCCCAAGTTTGATTTATTTC
Organism: Picea mariana; assembly: GCA_032191745.1. Classification (NCBI taxonomy): domain Eukaryota; kingdom Viridiplantae; phylum Streptophyta; class Pinopsida; order Pinales; family Pinaceae; genus Picea; species Picea mariana. The sequence continues at coordinate 204,925 of JASDQU010737362.1, read as the reverse complement.
AATTTGATCCAATTCTTCATTCATAGCTTTAACCTAGTTCTCATCTTTACATGCCTCGTTGATTGAACTTGGCTCAATATGTGACAACAATGATAATTATGTTTGACACAGTAGTTGTCTTCTTGTTTGCACTCCATCATTCATATCTCCAATAATCAGTTCTTCGGGATGATTTTTTTCAATAATTCTTGAGGGTTTCTTTTTATCTCTTCTTGGTAATTCTTCTCTTATCTCTCCATCTTCACTATCTTCTTCACTTCCACTAGTATCCATATCATATTCTTCCCTTTATTTTTCATTCTCTTCTACTTCTTCTAGATGTGTGCCAAATGTCTCATCATCATCATCATCTTTATTTTTAGATATGGTCTCTTGATTTTTGATCCTTATTGTTTTTAGATCATCCACCTTGACATATGCACTTTCAACAATATTATGTGATCTAATATTTTAGCATCTGTATGCCTTCTTGTTTGAAGCATATCGAAGAAAAATACCTTCATCAGATCTGGCATCAAATTTTCCAAGACTCTCATCTAGTCTTTTGATCTAGCATTTACTTCCAAAGACTTTGAAGTATTTCACTGATGGAGCTTTTCCAAACCATAGTTCATAAGAAGTTTTATCACTATTAACCCTAAGCTGACCTCTGTTCAATATGTATACAATTGTCCTTACAGCTTCCCTCCAATATCCATTTGACAATTTTGCTTCATTGAGCATAGTCCTTGCAGCCTCCTGAACTGTTCTGTTCTTTCTTTTAGCGATCTTGTTTTTTTGAGGTGTTCTAGCAGCAAAGAATTGTCTTTTTATTCCATGAGTTTCACATAATACATCAAACTCTTTTGAGGTGAATTCACCACCATTGTCTGATCTAAGACATTTGATTTTTGTCTCCCTTTCATTTTCAACAAGGGTTTTAAAGGCTTTGAATTTGTTGAGTGCTTCTGATTTTTCTTTGAGAAAACATATCCAACTCATTCTAGTAAAGTCATCAATGAACAACATAAAATAAGACTCTCCTTGTAGACTCTTTGTTCTAATAAGTCCACATAGGTCAGTGTGAACAAGCTCTAAAGGTTTAGAGGTTGTGTATTCTTTTGTTTTGAACCTTACCCTAGTTTTCTTCCCTAGTTGACAATGTCTACACATAACATTTGAGGGTTTTGTGACTTTTGGCAAGTTTCTTTCTGCACCAAGGTTGTTGAATTTCACAATATTGTCAAAGTTAATATGCCCCAACCTCCTATTCCATAGCCAAATTTCATCTACAAAATTTATATGACACTCCTCATTCAATTTTGCATCTAGTATATATACATTTTCAGGAGTTCTAGGAGCAATACCAACTAATTTTCCTATGTCTTCTCTCCTAATCTCACATTTTTGGGAATCAAAGATGCAAAAGTATCCTTGATCATATGTTTGACTGACACTTAATAAACTAGGCTTCAATTTTTCGACAAGTGGTACATTTCTAGCTTTGTCTTTTCCCAAGCTCACAGTGCCTTTCCCAAGTATGTTACTTGAAGGATTATCACCAAATGCAACTTTACCTTTTTGTTTATTTAAGTCTAAAAACTTGTCCTTGTTACCTGTCATATGTTTCGAGCATCCATTGTCAACATACCAAAGATCCTTTTCATCTCGAGTTTTTAGGGCAATAAGACATTCCCTTTTTGATGTTTTTACTCTCCAAAGTTTTTTGTGCTCTCTAATGAACTTGGGTTGTTCTGAGACTTCCGTTAGTATGCAATTAATGGCTTTATGTCCATGGTTATGAAATATGAAGCATTGTAAGTCCCCTTCTTGTATAGGTTCAAAGGAGTTTCTGCTTTTAACTCGATTTGCTACTTGTTTATCCTTAAGGATATAATTCTTAACCTTCATATTTTTCTTCTATATGCTCTACAATTTATAGCTTTGTGTCCAAAATTAGAGCATGCAAAGCAATAACCAGGAAAAATGCGAGGATACCTGTTTTGGTAAAACTTTTTTGGTATCGTCTTTCCTTCTTTCCTGATGGGTGGAGGTAATCTTTCAGAGTTCTGATCATTACTTATCTTCTCTTCATTTTTCTTCTTGAATGTACTACGAAGCACATATGCATAAGATTTTGAGTTAACATGGCTTTCCTTTTGAGAATAACCCATTCCATTTTTATTTTCAGAATCCCTTTGTGCTGTAATAATCTTATCTAATATTTTAGAGCTATTTTCAGATTTTGTTTGAATGATTTTTGCATCCANTTTTTACTCTCCAAAGTTTTTTGTGCTCTCTAATGAACTTGGGTTGTTCTGAGACTTCCGTTAGTCTGCAATTAATGGCTTTATGTCCATGGTTATGAAATCTGAAGCATTGTAAGTCCCCTTCTTGTAGAGGTTCAAAGGAGTTATAGTTTCTGCTTTTAACTCGATTTGCTGCTTGTTTATCCTTAAGGATATAATTCTTAACCTTCATATTTTTCTTTCTATATGCTCAACAATTTATAGCTTTGTGTCCAAAATTAAAGCATGCAAAGCAATAACCAGGAAAAATGCGAGGATACCTGTTTTGGTAAAACTTCTTTGGTATCGTCTTTCCTTCTTTCCTGATGGGTGGAGGTAATCTTCCAGAGTTTTGATCATTACTTATCTTCTCTTCATTTTTCTTCTTGAATGTACTACGAAGCACATCTGCATAAGATTTTGAGTTAACATGGCTTTCCTTTTGAGAATAACCTATTCCATTTTTATTTCCAGAATCCCTTTGTGCTGTAATAATCTTATCTAATATTTTAGAGCTATTTTCAGATTTTGTTTGAATGATTTTTGCATCCAGTTCCTTTTTCAGATGAACTATTTCTGCCTCCATCCTTTCAACAGTTATTTGTTTTTATTCAAGAGACTTTTCCAAACTTTCTTTGATCTTATTTGCTTCTAAGATTTTTTTTTTTCAGATTGTTCATAAGTTTTTCCATCTCCTTTTCTTCTTGTTCATATTTTTCTTTCTGTTCAACTACAAAACTTTTCAACTATCTATATTTGGTTTTGTATTTTCTTAATTCATCTAAGGAACTGAGAAGTTCTTCCTCCATATTAACTTCTACTTCATCTTCTAACTCCTTCTCATGTTTAATTTTTTCTATCTCATTAGATTCTTCAATACCTAAGAAAAGAACTTCATCATCATCAGATTCATCGTTGTCACTAGACTCTGACGAGTTGTTGTCTTCTTCTTTTGAGTAGAAATTCTTTTTCCCTCTGTAGAACTTTTTCTTGTACTTGGGTTTTTCCTTCTTCTGGTATTGTTTGTTTTCTTTCTCTTTAGGGTCCTCCTTGGGATAGGGACACTTGGATGCAAAATGACCAACTTTGCCACAATTAAAACATTTGAAAGGAAGCTTTCCTTTGTACTTCCCTGATCCTTTCTAAAGTTTTCTAATGAAGTTGGCTTCCTTCACATCAGATTCTTCATGATGACATGATTGAGGTTTTTTCTTATGATTTATCTTTGTCTTGGATGCTTTTAAAGATGTTTCGTCTTTTGCTGATTTATTATTTCCTGTTCTCATTTCATATGCTGTAAAAATCCCATGGAGCTGGTCAACTGTGAGTGAGATTAGATTGGATATATCTTCAATTGAGGAAATCTTTGCATCATATCTCATCGGTAATGACCTTAGTATTTTTTCACAATGGGTTTATCTATAACTTCTTCTCCTGCCACTCTAATTGAGTTGACCATTTCATCTACCCTATGAAAGTATTCAACAATATTTTCTTCTTCTTTCATTTCCAGGTTTTCAAATTGAGTTATATAGGTCTGTAGTTTGGCTTCTTTGACTTTGTCATCTCCTTCATATACAACCTCCAATTTGTCCTAGATTTATTTGGCCGATTTGCAATGCATAACTTTCACACATATAGAGTTAGTCAACCCATCTAGAATTCCATTAACTTATCTTGAGTTATCATTACAGATTTTCTTTCCTCCAGAGTCTTTGGGTGGAGTAGTCAGTGCAATGTAACTGTCTACAACAGATTGCCAGATATCAAAACCAAGCTTCAATAAGAAGTTTTTCATTCTTATTTTCCACAGAGAATAGCCTTCTCCATTGAACAATGGTGCTTTGTTGTTAGAAATTCCTTCTTGTTGATCCATGTTCAATATCTACCTTCAAGTTTGTTAGACTGTGCTGAAGGAATCTACTCTGATACCAATTGAAGGATCATATTCTGTCACTGAGAGGGGGGGGGGTGAATTAGTGACACAACTATTACATAAATTTTTATTTATTAATGCAAACAGGATTTTTAACACAGTATTTTATCGTGGAACCCAAATGGGAAAACCATAAACTCTTTTCTATTAATTGCAAAAAATGTTTTACATGTTACATATATGGAAGATGTACTTCCTCTTTGATAAGCACTGACTGATCATGATGCACCCACACCTTGGTTTACCAGCACCAACTGGTAGGAGGCTACGACCCCCTGTTTAGTCAGCTACAACTGACAAGGAAGCATCAACTCCCTCTGTAGGCACCAACCTGCCCTTGCTCCACCCAACCACCCTCAATACATATGCATTTAGCTTTTCTTCTTGGAATCTGCTTCAGCTATTGACCTTCTGATTTGGATTGTAGAGACACATTCTTCTCCCACTCTTTCATGTATATATATTCTTCAAAATAGCGTGAGTGTGAAGCATTGTGTCCCTTCATTTGGACCATCACACCTCTTCAATTAACTTCACCATAATCATTAACTACTTTTTATTTATTTTTAGCATGAAGACTCTTCATAAATTGATCATAGATATGGATCAATTTCATCCTTTAAATTCGATCTCGAAACTCTATTATTTTCACAAGAACCGAATTCTATGAAGGCACTTCCTTCAAGCCATTTCATATGACTGAGATTTACATAACCACTGGCTTATCAACTAAGTGACTTACATTCTACCCCTTTAAACCTTTTTATCATATGACCAACGACGGTGACCTCACGCTTAGGCAATTAGACCAAACAAGCACTTGAGCGCTTCCTTAAAATAAACGGTCAAGATTTAATTACTCGCTGAGATGAGTAGCTTACAAGATTTCGGGTTATTTCTCCTTTGGGACTTTGTTTCTTCCAACTTTCCAAAAATCTCGAATATGATATCCCCGAAATGATTGGATGAATCATATTAATTCTTTTATTATTTAATCTAATGGACATGACTTAATCATGTTTATCAACTTCAGCGATTGCAATTCGATCTTCAGCTGAGATGGATGGTTTTTGGAGTTTCAAAATTTCGACCTATGGGTCTTCATAACTTCCAATATTTTAGAATTGCCGATCACGAAATTTTTGGTTAGATCGAACAACTCATATTACCCACTGAGATGGATGGCTGTCGTAATTTCAACACTTTGCCCTTTGGGTTTTGTGACTTCGAGCATGTCAAATATTAGAAGATGTCACTCTACTAACTTGTGTTCCTTTCCCAATTTCGACGTTCGAGACTTTGATGTTTGGGACTTCGACATTCGGGACTTCACGACTTCATACTTCACGTCTTCCAGTCTTTGTAAATATTCTAAATAAATGACGCGTCTCTATAATCTCATGTGTATTTCAGAACTTCAGCCTTCGGGACTTCTGGACTTTAGAGTATTTTCTAGTGGTGAAATCTCTCGAAGTAAGACTCCCGGAGTGATGTAAACTCACAGACGTCACTTGATGACTTGGCACGTGCTGAGTAGCTACCATGTGTCACTCTGATTCATGACTTACATGTGCCTAAAATGCCAATTTCAACTTGACATTTGTCACTTTCTGACTAAGCCATGTGTCCTTGTTGAAATGCTCCGCTGGCATGGTCTGTCATTGACATCACTCAAGATGACATGGACCTTGATACATGTCTTCCTCCTTGACTTCATAACTTTGTCTTTCGGGGTTTTGAACACCTCTCATCATTGATTCTCCAAATCACAAATCCTCGAATTGTTTATCTTATGCTACGTGCCCACCTTCCAACCGACGGCTAGGATATCTTCAGAATTACGGACTTCGCAAGTTCGGGATCCTTGACTCCTCGACACTCCAAATCCTCTAATTCCAGAGTTCTGAAGGAACTCACAACTAACCATCATGCAACTTCTCCCAGATATAACGGTCGAGATCCTTTGTCATCAAATCGACAGTCATTGTCACTTTGACCAAAAGTTAGGGGGCCTGACAGGTCATCCCGGGCTCCAGGCTGGTGAGCTTCTCATGGAGTCCAAACACCTAGAGCCCCCACCATACCTTTTCACTATGCGTCGATAGTCTATGGAGAGAGTTGTGTATATAAACCTATATGTGTTTATTCATGCTTCCAGTGTGGGATAAATCCCATTACTTGAGACAATCAACGTCGTTAATTTCTTGATCTAATGGCTGTTGAAGTTTCTTGCCTTTTCTGCGCATTTTTCAACTTCTCAGGATTTTCTTGTGCAATGGTCGACTGCATTCTGCAATGCGCTTCTTCCATCTTCATATCATAGGAACATTGTTGATCGTATTGTGATCAACAATAAACACATATTTCCTCTCTGTGCAATGTGTTATTCCTTCTGAGCTTTGATCATTCAAGTATTTTCTTCTCTTGTTCGCTCTTTCGATCTCTCCACACTGTTTTGACATAATCACTTCATTCGATATATGCACACTGTTTTTTCATCATCACTTTGATTGTTGACATCAATGAAAATATTTCCAACAAACCCAATCCTCTGTCTAGTTTATTCGATCTTAAACCAAATTGGGAAGGTGGCCAGGCTACAACTTTAAAGTTCATTTCAGATGAATTAACTCCTTTACCTGTGATCTAGGATAAACACTTCTTTAGGAAGACTCTGTTTGCTACAACACATCACTAGCATTTACACTACCTTACAGGAAAACTCGAACTAATATGACAAGCAAATATTTTCACTCCATATCCTTTCACTGAGTCAGAGCGATGGACACTTGATCAATACACAATGTGTATCTACGCTGTGTAGTTTCCTTCTAAACATTAGCGCCTGTGAGGATTGAAACCTCCCTCAGTGTCTAATTCCATTGAAATTCCCTCTGGTCGTAAGGAGGTCCATGTCTTCTCTGGAAAAGGAACCATAAAGTTTCCTTCGATGGCTCTCAATGGCAGATAGATCAGATGCATGGAAAAATGATGAGAGGGTATCCTTATCTATGAACAAAAATTGGATATCCATGGTCATTGCCGGTACCATTCATTTATTTCATATGTTAGAACCAAAAGGATAAAATCCTCCAAAACCCTTAGTCGTTACTTCATGGACAGGGGAGTTCAGTGCTCAATTCTAGATTTTTGGGGTCAAATTTTAGTTACTGTAGTGATTCCCCAACTGACTATTTTCCTCTTAAATTTTTGGTTGTGCCTTCGCTGGCATGGAACGCTGTAGTGATTCCATCTCAAGATTTCATTTTTTTCCTGAGTTTAATGCACCTTCACTAGAGAGATCCCTATGGAAAATTTACTCTCCCATATTTAGCTATGATCCCAGTGATTCCTGGAAACCTGGCCCCTTCCTCCTACTGTGGACCTTAGCTTAAAAGCTGGGGATTTATTAAAACCTTGTATGATATTGGTAATATCGATCGGGTTAGCTTGGAAAAGAAATTGCCTGGTGCAAATTTTCCCCTAATTTCGTTGCCCAACCCTTCGTGTCTTTGAGACTGGTTGTTGTCCTTTGATCCTTGCAGGATGTCTATGTCTGAATGTTACCTTACTCTGTGTAATGATATTTTTACACTTGGTCCCACCACCGCTTTAAAAGGTTATGAGTTTGTTAAAAGAACACATAGTCGTATCCATTTTATTCTTGTGTTGGACAGTCTTGAAACTTGTGAAAGTAAGCTTGACGACAATTATCATGTTGGTTAAATTTGGAACCACTTGTTCATCCACCTTTTAGATGTCGTAGTATCAGTATTATTCAATTAATAAATGTAGTGGAATTATTATATCAAATACTTTGAATTAATAAATAAACTAATAAATTAAAATACCATTATGTAAGTTAATGTCATCTAGCACAAGTTATTAAAGGTTTGTTTTCTGTTGAAATGAGGCTCTTGCCTAGCATCGTAAAGATTCATACTGTAGATTCTAAAGGGTTTAAGTAAACCACTATTAGAGTAAATATTGGTGGATTGCTTGAATCAAGTAAAATTCTACTTTAAATTGTCATTGGTTTTAAAACTTATGTTGATCTGCTCATATTTATCTTGTATCATAAAAGGTTGTTGAGCTGGTTTCTAAAATCTTCAATCTTTAAATCTAGTGAACATTGTTGCAATTAGGTTATGCCATGATTTTGGATGTTCTTTTGGTTTCGTTGTTAGTTAATTTTATCGATGGCTAAAATAATTTATAGCATCTTTATGAGGTTGGGATTCCTACTAAGGTTAAAGATGACAATTATCAATACCATTATTATTTTTTAGATATCATCTCTTACTTACCCTTAATTAGCTAAGGGAAGAAATTTGGGTTGACACTTTTGAAATTTTGAAGAATTTAATCTAGTATGTCTTTTTCACATTTTGTATTATTAAGGGTTGTTAGGTTGTTGATCTATTAATGGTCTTATCATAGCTTAATTTTTTTATTTATAATTGATTATAACCTATTATGTGAAGGGGGTAGGCATATCATGGATAGAATTTGCTTGGCTTCACATTTTACACTCATATAACACATGCACTAATGATAGATTGGTTAAATGATTAGATTATCTTGTGCCACGAACAAATTTGATGATTTCTCTCGTGCCATGAATTTAATGTGATGATTAATTGGCTAAATGATTAAAATACTTATGTGCCATGATTTCTTGATAAGTGAGCTTGATTACTAATTAATTGGATTTCGTCTTGATTGTATTAGTGGGATTTAGATACCTCCTTGTTCCTCAGAACAGTGGCCAGCCCTGAGACCTTAAGTGGTCAAAATCAATTGGATGAATCCTGGGATTGAGCATTTCTTATATGTCCTGGAGGTCCTAACCTTGCAGGGTAGGTTGGGCGAGTAGCTCATTATTATTCAGTGACATGATCAATCACTTATTGGTATTTCACTTCAGACGATTTGGATGTGTTGATTGCATCGTTAATTATTATGATGATGCATTAAATAAGTGCAACCATTAATTGTGATGATGCTTGATTTAGTCTTTGTTTATGTGTTTATTATGTATCACTCTCATTTATGTTAATGAGTAGAATTGTTTCGTTATTGATTTTGATGAAGTGTTTCTTGTAATGCTTTTAATTTTGATGTCGTGTTGTTTATGCGTTGCTATGAATTCTGTGTGATGATTCTTTATCCTAACGCAAAAAAAAAAAAATTCGTACTTCGATGTCGTCGTAACAGAGGGGTTGTGACATATGGTATCAGATCTGATTCAACCCTGCAACTGTGGAGCATCACACATTCCACTGTATTAAAACCTTGATTAATAACTTATCACTAATTAAAATTTGAAATTGTCCATTCCAGTAATCCTGGATAGAGGACGTCGTGGAGGTAGATGACATGGTGCTATAGGAAGAGGTGCAATGCCTCCAGTAGAATCCATGCCAGAGGGGTCTAACTGCTAAGGAGAATAAAAAGTCTTGGGTATGAGCTGATTGCTGTAAGGGATGTGGATGGTCTGACAAGGTCCTTCTAGGGAATGTCAGAGGCCTTGATTAACCGACTAATTAGATATGAGGCCAGGGCACCTGTACCTGATGAGGGTTCACAACGTGCACTAGCTAGCAGTGTTAGCATTCTCAGAGAAGTAGAGGAGTTGGAGTTCCCTAGTTTATGGGTGCCACAGACGACTCAGCCGCCAGGGCAGGGCTGGAGAATAGGCGATGTGCATTGCACTTCATGACTACCCCTCCAACTTGAGGGTCCTCATGGAAGTATTTTAGAAGAAAGGAAGTTATATTCTATGGTAGAATATTATCCTACCTCAATTAAACATGGTTGTCGAATAAGTGTCATGGGAAATGTTTGAGGAATGGTTCCGGGAGAGGTATTTTTCATAGGAATTCATTTAGCGCCAACCCAATGAGTTCAATTCCTTGCGATGGGGTGGTCCTACGGTGCCAGAGTATGAGGCATGAATCATGGATCTTCTTAGGTATGTTAGGAGGAAAATATCTCTATGGCTAGGGTAAACCACAACAGACAGAAACAACTGTAGAAATCAAATCTATCCCAAAAACATGCTATATAAACCAATATGCAAGAGATATAAGAAAGAGACCTACCTCGTCCAGATGTTCGATGAAGTCCACCATTGAGCACTTGAACCCAAATCTATATACCTGCAACTAATTCTCAACAAACAAGAAAAGAAAGCATATGGTGATAATATAAAACGTTAGCACATTAGATAGCATAATCCATTAATATACACAACAGATACGCCCATGGATAATAACTCATATATTTGCAAGATATCAATTGGAAGGGAAAGGAGTATTTCTATTAAAAAATGATCAACAAAAGTGAAAATATTACAAACTTCTGTGTCGGAATGGTTTGGAACCGAGAAACTAAGTTCCTTCCAGCTGGACCTCCACCACTTCAATCCTCCACCAAAGGCAAGCTCATAAGAGAGAAAAAATGAGGTTCTCAATCAATAAGGGAGGAGCTTGGGGTCTGAACACTATGTTCAGACTTAAAGGACAAAGGGATGCATACTCAATATGAAGTAAATAATTTCTCCAGAGTAAATTTTCTCTTAAAGTTGAATTCTTTCTCCTCTTTCCATAGCTCGGAATTGGCCCATTTATAGCCTTCAAAATGGAACTAAAGGGTTGAGTCAGAAAATTTCCAATATATGGAAGGCCAAGGATCATAGATCTCCTGTTATGACATGGAAACCTGACATTAATTTTCATTTTATGGAACAAATATCGATGTACGCAAGCTGTAGTGGAGCAGCCTGCGTATACACATGCTGTATAGTGTGCAAGATGCATACATGTGGAAAAATATTAATTTTTGTCTTTGGATTTTATCAACAGGGAAGATAAGTCTGCATAGGGAAATGGAATAAGGCCCTCTATGCAAGATTGCATAGGGTGAGGAAAATCTTGATATAACATATGCCCCCTAATGTGTGAGGTCAGAGGAGTATCTACGATGGCCGAAATACATTACAAACAACCCAGAAGTGGAGTGGTAGGGAACCAACTGGACGAACTAGTTGCTCATTATATTCTGTACTGACTTTGCATACATGGCTACCAATAAAATTACACTGCAGATCCATGTGAAAATATAACAAACAAGTGTCTGTGGCCATGAATAGGAAACTACAAATGCAGTTACATGCCAATAACTGCCATAGTCACGAACAAGGCCCAGTAGAACCAGTCTCAAAACCGATCTAAAGATATCTATATACCATGGAGTACAATCTGATATCCCAAGATCATTGAAGTCATATAGGTACTGGTCCAATGAAAAGAAAGCAACAAATTAGGAAAGCTGCGGCCACATAGTGATGTCTTCAAGTATTCTACGCAATCTGCCAAGGGTGCAAGTCTACATCATGTGAATAAAGGAGTTGAGGTCGAACATAATGAGACATCGTTTGATTACCAGTCATTGAGTTATACCATTAACAAATGTGAGACAACCTAACGATAATGAAAGTAGGTATAAAGGCACTGAGTACATTATTACAAGTGTGAATAGAGGAGTTGGTGTCAAACACCTGAAGAATCCATCGATCATGAGACAATGATGTATTCCCAACTGTCGATGGTGAGAGAGCTTGCCACTGATGACTACAAGCTTCAAGGCACTCATAAGACTCTAGGTCTCATTTCCAAAATAAATGAGCTGAAGTCAATGGAAAGAGACCCGCTGAAAGGAGAGAAATAAGGAATCTCTCATCAGTCAACACAAGGTACAAAGCAGGAGCTTCAAGATTTGGTGGAAATCAAATGAAGAACATGTTCATGAACCAACGACCCTGTGCATCTTTCGCATGTGCCAAGTGCAAGTGGTACACAAAAAAAGACCCTCTGAATAGTAGCCAATGATGAAAACTACTGACAAAGGCGAGGAAACCACCAATAAGGATAATGGCATCCAAGACACTGCACGAATCCCAATGTGTGAATAGATGTTTTTGCTTTGAACACAAGGGAAACTACCCAATCAATGACCAATGATAAAGTGTCAACTGTTGGGTTCAAGGTTACCTACCAATGATGAATGTAGGGCCAGGGTTCATGATAGGAATTACAATATCATGTGATTCTGAGACAAACTGAGGGTATGGACGACATGCAAAGTCAAGAGTTCTGAGGATATCTAGATTCATATAAGTTCATGAATATGAATCTGATTATATTCATATTCATGAATATAATCATATTTAATAGGTCCNATCAATGAAATTCTCTATAGGGACTGAAAGAGTAATCAGTCGGTAGAGAGGACTCTGTAACGAGCTCAGCTTCCTAAGGCCATGATAATCCCAAAATTATGATGATGAATAGAATCAATAACTTTGTGCTCTGTTCAAAGGAGACACAACTGCTGCCAACATATGATAATACTCCCTTCCCTCCCATCTTTTTTCATTTTTTCATAGAAAAATGAATGTTATGATACAAAGGAGAAAACGCGTGTCACAAGTAAGAAAAAATAGTTCCAGTAGTGGAACATACCTATGCTCAATGCAAGGAGATGCATGCAGGAGATGGACACTCAGGGGAATGTTCCCTCCTAGGTATAGGGTGTCAAATTGTGAAGGATATAAACAAGGCTCTACTTGGTTGAGGATGAAAAACTATTGAGACAAACAATTTATAACGCAAAACGAGATCTGGCTATAGGCTCAATACTACAAGCAAGGGCATGAGATGCAATCACAACTTAATGCCAAAAAATGTCCTTTTTTATGAATTTTAGTCTACTTGGTGTGAAAAAAGGGATAAAATTGTGCCAAATAGACGTCTTTTCAAATCCAATTTACGAGTGTGAAAGAGACAAGTTCACTCAGTAATATTTTTTCTTTTTGAAAACGAGTTGGAAAAGAGATTAACTAAGACTCACGACCTTTTGAGTCCAATTTAATAAGTGTGAAAGGGACAAATCACTCGGAAATATTTTCACTTTTTTGAACGAGTCAAAAAAGAGCTTAACTCAGACTCGTTTGGGAGAGTCTAGGCGTAAATTCATAGGGGCGGGGGGGGGGGCAAGGCTCCTGTGCAGATCTTCTGCGGAACATCATTATATTACGAATAGCCAACATAATCTTGGGAAAACCCAAAGCTCTCCAAGTTGAGGAGGATAAATTACCAGCATAGGATATATTCTCAGTGATATATCATATGATGTCCCTTATTGGAAAGGACATAGATGAGTGCATTAGATACCCCACAAGACCGTTCCAATCGAAGGTGACCTCCTCAAAACCCGGAGGGAGAAAAATCAGGGAAAGTAGAGCTCTCTCTCGTTCATAAGGTGAAAGATCAGAGATGCCGGCGATGGGGTTGAAGGACGCATCACCCTCCACAAAGAGAGTAGGATTGACCAGAGATTGCATTGGTACGACCACTTCTTCAATTCTAGGTTGAAGAGGATGTAGGATAAAAGGGATAGGGGATACATCACCCTCGAAAATAGGGGTGTGATCAAGAGAAGATTGTAGCAACATTACTGTCATGTCAATCAACAGAGAAATAAGGTGTAGGGAAACCACATATGCCTCAGAATCCGAAGTGCCCTTAGGTGAGCCCCATGCTTCCGGTATCCTACCCATGGTTGGAAATAAATGAGTAAGGTGATCTCCTTCACAAGTCCTGCAAAGGAATTTAGGATTACGTCTGAGGCATCTAGGCTTCTCAATTCCCCCAATGTCGTTCACAACAGCTGGTGACATGCTGTCAACGTGACTGGTATAGGTGAGAGAGTCATCTCCTACATGGTATACAGAAGTTGGAGATGTGACATTGATATGACTCATGGCGACTAGAGTGATGTCCCCACTATGATTGGTGTTACACATCAAAATCACTCATTGCAATGATGGCTAGTGTCATCATTATAAATACTGCAAGTGTCGCAAACATCACTTTACCTATGTCGTCTCTCTAACAACATCACAAGGACACAAAGACACCTCAAAGACTAGTTTTTAAGAAGAGAAATCAATTAACAAAGAGTACAAAACTTTTTCCATTGGAAAAAGCCACTAAAATATCAATTTTGGAAGGGAGCACTCCCCTACCCATTGACAGGGAGTGTTGGCACTTTGTACCCTCTTCTAGGGGAGAGTTCCAAGTGCTTTGCACCCCTTTCTGAGGGAGCACTGGCCCTTTTTGGGCGAAATTTGGTTTGTTGGAGAGAATCAGGGGACAATCCCCTCAATATCTGAAGGTAGTTGGATTCAAATTTGAGGTCAAGGCATGATCTTAGGGGAGATCCACAACTAAAGGAGAGGAATCTTCAACTTATCCCAAATATCTCTCAAGTGGTTAGGCCTCTCCAAGCCTATATAAGGAGGCCTCCTCATGGTAGAATGATATATAGAGATTGGGAATTACACCAAACTTATGATCCCATAAGTGAGATGTTATCAAAGCATAATCAATAGAGATTACTTGAACAAAAGGGTTGGACAAGGAGATATGGAAGAGGTTGTTGCACCTCCATCAAAGGATTGTAAGCACCTTTTACTTGTTCTCATTAATAATCAATGCTTGGCCTATTTCTTTCAAATTTATGTTTGTTCCACATGAATTTGTCTTCAGTAGATAGATCTATGTTTGAGCTAATATCAATAGAATAGGAAGTTCTTTGTATCTTTGTTTGTTTTACAGTAACTATCGAGGAGCTCAGGATTAGAGCTCAGCTTGGATCTTGTGAGGACAAATGCCGTTAACAAGGTACATATCCCTCTTCTTCCTTTTTTCATATTAGCTTGATTAGATCTAAAAAGGATGTCAGTGTCCATGTTAAGAACTTTTATGTCTTGGCCTTAAGAGTCTAGAGACCAAGAGGGAATCCACTTGTCTGCAGGAGGATTCACCTATAACAGAAATTGGCGACTCCACTGGGGAGGAGCTCTGATTTTTGTTTCCTTTCCTAGATCTTGTTTTGGCCCTTTATCCACTCATTTGACCTTCTCCATACGTGGATCTGTCACTGGCCGTATCGGTAATGCAATCTGAGGTTGCATCCTAGGAATGCGTTCTAAGAAGAACGAAACCAAGAATGAACCATACCCAAATTTCTTCTATTGTCCTGCTCTGCATCTCGTGATTTGTTCCTTCATGTTGTGAAGGAACCCTGCACTCCAGTTAAACAGTGTTTGCTCTAAACACCGTAAACCATAAGCCACCTCTGATCTTGAGACTAGGTGCGCACTGGTACTTTCTACTATTCTTGTAATGGAAAACAATATGGATCGAAGAGGTAAGTCTCTGATATCTTTGATTGTAATCCTGCCTTCGACTAGTCTCTCTCCCGAGACACAATGGTTTGCCAGATACTCATCCACAGGTGAAAGGAGTGCCCTCTTCCCGGATAAAGCTATAGGAACCCCTCTCTTCGAAAGACCGATTATGAAATAGACATCCTCCAACTCGATGGTCAGAAGCTGTATTCCTATCTGGAACGCTTGCTTTGCAACGTTCCACAACCCAATCATATGCTCAAGAAGAAGGACCTCTTTCTTCATTTTTTTCATTTTGACATATTTGAGGAGACCACAATCCCTCAATGTAGCTCTTGATCAAGGAATTTTTAAAGCAACCACATTGTCAAGCTCATGCTCTCTTTCTTTCCACTCAAGCATGATTGTTGCCGAAATCACCTCCATCAACAATCAATTTTTTCATTAAAAATCACATTTTTCGGCAATCTTTGGGCAATTTTAAAAACTTTTAAAAATGATCGTTTGTTCTTGCAAAATAATAACACCCTCTTTACATGGACATCAGGGCACCAATGCGCCCTTACATTAGCCAATCAAAATGTTTAGAAACTCAAAACACCCTCCCCACATTTTGAGCGCGCGTTGGCCATTTTTGGGAATTTTCCTTGTGGTTTGTTTTGAGGAAGCACCCCCATAGCCACTACATCAGAGCATTGGAACGCCCTCCATGGGTTAAGAGGGGCGTTTTCCAAGCCATGCAGCGCTTTCCCATGCCTTTTAGAGGAGTGCTGAGATTTTTGGGTGCTTGGGCTGACCCAGGGCATCATTTTTCAAAAATTTTTAGTGCCTTAAAACAAAATATAAATCATGCAAATGAAAGAGGAGGAGAAGGACACCAGCCTGGTCCAAACGGTGAGGAAAATGATTGACCGTAGTTGTGGCACTGATCAATGCAAGATTCAGCTCCAAAACATAGATTCTCCCCTGCTACAGATCTTTGCATAAATGAAATGGTAAATGACATTTTTACCCCTTTTTACTATTATACATTTCATTTTCACATATGATATAGCTATTTTTGGGTTTTTGAGAAATATTTGGAGGCTTATTAATTCCCTGGAATATAGATTTGACATTATTGGCAGGTTTTGAAACGGGTTTGTTCATTTTATCTTGTCACCTTCATGAGCATAGTCTTCGTTCGTTGTCAAGATCAAACACATGAGAATGCGTTGGGTAAACTTTATCTCTTTTTCCAACCTGCATGGATACATGAAAAAGGAACCCCCTGGAGTCTTCTTTAAACTCTTTTCAGACTCTCTAAACGTGAAAATATTTCCGAGTGATCTTTCTTCCTTTCCCACTCGTTAAAAGGTTTGAAAGGGCATCTTCCGAGTGCTAATTTATCTCTTTTTCGGCCTCGCAAGGCTAACATTATGAAAAAGGAAAACATTGGAGTCATCTTTAAGTTATTTTCAGACTCTCTAAATATGAAAAACCACCGAGTTTACCTTCTCTCGACTTGTTAAACAATCATACATTGAACGACCCATACTAGACTAAACCCTTACTTCTTCCAGTTCGCTAAACAAAGGAAGAGGGAATTACGAAGGTGAGTCATATCGAGCATGTGTTACCCTCCTCGATCTCATTAAATTAAAAAGAGGTATTCGTCTATCTGGATGGGGGAAAAATTGAAAGAAGCAAGCCAAGCAATTTTTGAGAACACTACCAATAACTCTTACGGTCGCCCTTGAACATGACACTTTGTCTTTGCATGCATTTTAATCCGTTGAACCGATGCACTGAGCCAATCCTCTGAGTTTTTTTTACTCCTTTGGGTCACCTGACGAAATTCACAACATCCACTACATCATCAAGTTTTGGTCCATGTCACGTTTCTACTGTTGTGCCTCAGTGTTCAAGGGAAGTATCTGCCTTGAGAGTCAGCCATCAAAAATATCCTATTTCAATACCCGTGTCAGTCCATGTTCGTTTGATCCACCAATTACATATCTATGTATGTTTCGTGTCATTGATGGGGGATACATCAAGGTCCTCCTTCGAGGAGTCTATTCCTGTCGACTTCAACACATTATTCAGTAGTTAGACTTAGAAACCAGTTAGTACTTTGGGACCTGCATGCCTCAATGGCAGGCCTCCTCATGTTTGACAATGGGTTTACATCATTGAACCCTGATCAGATGATTCCACAGATGTTCGACTTCATCTCATCCATTCACATTCGTTGGAATGTACTATAGTACCTTGGGAATCATTGACATCAATGGTGATCTCCCTCACACTTGTTAATGGTTTACCTCATTGATCGATAATCAAGTGGTTTCTACCATGTTCGACATCAGGACATCTATTCACATGGTTAGATTCGTACTACATCAAGATCAGTAAGAAGACCCTGGGTTGAGTTATCACTCTTATATATACTTTTCCTAGGTTGTGAAGGAGTTCTTTTGAACTATGACACACATATTGTAACATAGATCCACTTTGTATTGGTCATGGCTATGTCTTGTCATCTTGTAGATCCACTGTGTATTCTTCATGGATACGATCAGTTTAGGTTATAGGATTATAGATCCACATTGTATCTTCAGTGGCTATACCTTTTATCAATATAATTATGGATCCACAGCGTATTTTATGGCGGCCATACCTAAAAAGTCTTTATCACTCAAGCATAGGTATGCCTGCCTTGGGTTTGAAAGATGTCATAATATTTGTTTGATGGTTGTGTGCAACTTTTTCCATCCTCTCTGTGTCCATACCATTGCTCGAAAAATTCTACAAAGTACTTCAGTCATCATCGTCTTTTGACTTCGCATTTTGGGGGGTAATCTATTACACATCAAAATCACTCATTGCAATGATGGCTAGTGTCGTCATTATAAATACTGCAAGTGTCGCATATTGGTCGCAAGTGTCACAAACATCACTTTACCTATGTCATCTCTCTAACGACATCACAAGGACACCAAGACGCCTCAAAGACTAGTTTTGAAGAAGAGAAATCAATTGACAAAGAGTACAAACCTTTTCCCATTGGAAAAAGACACTAAAATATCAATTTTGGAAGGGAATGCTCCCCTACCCACTGACAAGGAGCGCTAGTGCTCTGTACCCTCTTCTAGAGGAGCATTCCAAGTGCTCTGTACCCCTTTTTGAGGGAGTGCTGACCCTTTTTGGGCAAAATTTGGTTTGTTGGAGAGAATTAGGGGACAATCCCCTCAATATCTGAAGGTAGTTGGATTCGAATCTAAGGTCAAGGTGTGATCTTAGGGAAGATCCACAACTGAAGGATAGGAATCCTCAACTTATCCCAAATATCTCTCAAGTGGTTAGGCCTCTCCAAGCCTATATAGGAGGCCTCCTCATGGTAGAAGGATATATGGAGATTGGGAATTACACCAAACTTATGATCCCATAAGTGAGATGTTATCAAAGCATAATCAGTGTAGATTACTTGAGTAAAGGGGTTGGACAAGGAGAGATGGAAGAGGTTGTTTCACCTCCATCAAAGGATTGTAAGAACCTTTTACTTGTTCTCATTAATAATCAATGCTTGGCCTGTTTCTTTCAAATTTATGTTTGTTCCACATGAATTTGTCTTCAGTAGATAGATCTATGTTTGAGATAATCTCAATAGAATAGGAATTTCTTTGTATCTTTGTTTGTTTTACAGGACCTATCGAGAAGCTCAAGATTGGAGCTCATCTTGGATCTTGCGAGGACAAACATCGTTAACAAGGTACATATCCCTCTTCTTCCTTTTCACATATTATCTTAATTAGAGCTAAAAAGGATGCCAGTGTCCATGTTAAGCACTTTGATGTCTTGGCCTTAGGAGTCTAGAGACCAAGAGGGAATATGCTTGTCTGCAGGAGGATTCACCTGTAACAATTGGTAGAGGCTGGGTGCAGGTTGTCAACAAGACTTGCAGATGTTGTTGAATCATCCCCAAAATGACTGGAAAAGGTTGGTGATGGAGTTCCAATATGACTAGCAATGACTGGACTAGTGGTGAGTTGTGGCATTTGATACCAAGGTCCAGGGAAATATTGGCTTTGGAACATAACATACCGGGAAGGATCCTAGTTCACCCCCGGTTCCTGTCTGAAAAGGTAGTATCCCCCGCCTAACTGATTCGAAGAGGTGTACACAGGCACCATCACCAAAGTCTGTGAAGAGACGAAAGTATGATAAGGACTATTCGAGTGAGGATATATGTTTCCCCCATGTGAAGGGGTTCCATAAAGAGGGTAGCCCGAACCGTAAAAATGATTCTCCTCGTATGAAATACCTGATAATACATGAGGGTCTGTCATGGTAAAAGTATTCAAAGGAACTATCATGGTGGATGAAGGATACATGGATGGTGCATAATAATTAGAATAGGAACCCATCTGTGTGTTAGCTCTGGATAAAGTATGGCTAGGATTGGATCCATAAGTGGGGAGGTTCCAAACTCCTACAGTGAGAGTTGGTTGAGGGCCATGACTCATATAGAATGAAGACATAGGCATCGGAGCCATGGTGCCCCCAGATCCAATGCTAGGATACATATAAGTAGACCTAGGAGATGATTGCACGGGAGAAGGAATATCAATGGGAACATGACTAGAGACCCAAGGCGCGGACTGAGTATCATAGTTCTGCATACCATTATGAAAAGTGGAAGGATTCATCCCCATGAAATGAGTGGGCATAATGGGGTGGGTAGTGGTAAACAAGGGAGAAAAAGGAACTCCACTATCCATGATAATGAAAACTTGGTATAGACCCCTAAGGCTAACTAGTAATCAAAGATCACACCAAAAGTCAAATGACCAATATGCATACAAATGAGGTAAAGTGGATGAGTGGCCTCCCTCCCTAAAGTAGGCATGTCTCACCCAAGAGGGGCCTGAGACTCCCTGCTAAAGATCAGAGGTAACATAATCAGTTATAAGGGCCCTCGTGGGCTTAACAACCAGTCGGTTAGATCCCCCCGAAGAGGTAATCCTCCATAAAGGTTGTGTTTTGTCCGACCCTTATTTGACCCAGGGTACCTACAAAATAACCCATGCAAGTAACCTATAAGACACCTAAGTCAAGAAACTAATAAACCAGTGTATAACCGATGCACAAGCAAGCAGTTGTAAGTCAGGTCCACCATATGGGCAGGGTAGCAAAGCTCGAAACCTTGAAAGCACCACCTCTCACAAAGGTAAAGGCACTAGAAAGATCCCTAGATACGAATAGATCCCTAGAAATATCTCTGATGCTAGGAAGGTATCAGGGGGATATCCCTTCAACCGACTTCGCGTGACCTCGTGATTAAATCCGGTGTGAGAGGAGCCTCCTGATCTTACCAATTATACAATGGATTTATCCACTCCCTTTCTCAAACACATATGTTGATTTAATTTCCTTGGATAATTTTACCCACAAAATCCTATTCCAAGGCACTAAATCCTAAGCTAGTTTGTGCACCCTAGAAAATAAGATTGTGACTAATCAATTTTAAATTATAATGTTAATTTTAGTGGCCGTGATGACTAGAAATGGTATGGTAGTGAAACTCATGATGTTATGACTCTGCAAGAGAAGTAAATATGAAAATAATGCAAATTCCTAACTTTAACTTTCCATGAATGATATGCTTCTAATAAAAAATGCAATTTTCAATTTCAACTCTGCAATTCTAAAGTAAAAATGTAATCTTTCACTATATGCACTAAGCTAATGAAAAGGACTCAAAAGAAAAAAAAAATGCCAAGCAATGCAAAATGCCTATTTTTTTTGTATTTTCAATATAATAAAAATGAAAATGCAAGGATTGAAAAGTAACTTGATATATAATCCTACGGTGTACAAAAAGAGATAACTCAAGCAGGATACCAAGCAACAAAACACCCAATCCAATGTACAAGGACAATGAACAATGAAAAGGTGATGAGAAAGACTCCGCCCAGAAATTCAACCAAAGATAGATTTCCTTTCATCCCATAAGCATTTAACAGGCACTACAGAGACCCAAGAAGGCTCAACAAACATCAAATCCCATCTAACAATCACCAGACCAAGAAAACATGCAAGAATAATTGATGTATGCGACTGTTTGGGAAAAGATAGCGTATATACGCAACTTGCAGTGGGCCAGCCTGCGTATGTACACGACTATCAAGCAAAAAAACGCGTATATGTTTCAAAACAAGGCTAAGCAAGGGAGAAAGAATGAAAAATCAAACCCAGAGTGAACATGAGTTGTCAAGCAGTGATGCGACAAGAAACACAAAAGAAATGAGAGAAATCTAAGGAGAAAAGTAGTTCAAACCCTAAGAAAGAAGATTTAATCCCCAGTATGGTCGCTAATTCTATTACGAGGAACATATCTCTATGGCTAGGGTAAACCACAACAGACGGAAACAACTGCAGAAATCAACTCTATCCCAAAAACATTCTTTATAAACCAATATGCAAGCAGGATAAGAAAGAGGCCTACCTCGTCTAGATGTTCGATGAAGTCCACTGTTGAGCACTTGAACCCAAAGCTATATACCTGCAACTAATTCTCAACAAACAAGCAAATGAATCATATGGTGATAATATAAAAGGTTAGCACATTAGATAGCATAATCCATTAATATAGACAACAAATACGCCCATGGATAATAACTCATATATTTGCAAGATATCAATTGGACAGGAAATGAGTATTTCTATTAATAAATGATCAACCCAAGTGAAAATATTACATACTTCTGTGTCAGCACGGTTCATAACCGAGAAACTAAGTTCCTTCTAGATGGGCCTCCACCACTTCAATCCTCCACCAAAGGCAAGCTCATAAGAGAGAAAAAATGAGGTTCTCAATCAATAAGGCAAGAACTTGGGGGATGAACACTGTGTTCAAACTTAAAGGACAAAGGGATGCAGACTCAATATGAAGTAAATAATTTCTCCAGAGTAACTTTGCTATCAAAGTTGAATTCTTTCTCCTCTTTCCATAGCTCGGAATTGGCCCATTTATAGCCTTCAAAATGGAACTAAAGGGATGATTCATAACGTTTCCAGTATATGGAAGGCCAAGGATCATAGATATCAATTCGTGACATGGAAACCCAACATTAATTTTCATTTTCTGGCACAAATCCCGATGTATATAGGCTGTAGTGGAGCAGGCTGTGTATACGCATGCTGTATAGTGTGCAAGATGCATACATGTGGAAAAATATTAATTTGTGTCTCTGGATTTTATCAACAGGGAAGATAAGTCTGCATAGGGAAATGGAATAAGGCCCTTTGTGCAATATGTCACAGGGTAAGGAAAATCTTGCTATAACAAGGTATGCTCCACATTTGAACATGGAGAAGCTAAGGGTCAACAAGTTTGTGTTCATCCTTAACTTCAACATTCATGCAAAAGAGAGGATCCTAATGCCTCATACATTGTGTGCTATAGTCTAGAAGGCCCTCATAGCTGAGGAAGAGATGACCAGTGGGGGTCAGGGAAGGAATCCCGTAAGAGAAACTGGATAAATGACATCCGAAGTGCAACAACAAAAATTAGGCCTGTCAACAGAACATACCATGATCTTAGGTTGGTAGGCCAACAACTTCTACTTCGGTGACCAGGAGTACTAGAACGAAGAGTGGATGATGGGCATGTATAGATGCCACATTACTAGTGAGACTGTCTGGATGAGAAGGCTAGAGTGGTCAGATCAATAGGAGCCACTATCGTGGAATATTCAGACAAGGCCCATAGGATACATGGAGCGGTAAACAACCGCCAAGATGAGCATCAGTTAACTATGCTAGAGACGTCAAGTAAAATTGTAGAAATTATGCACAAGGGAGGCAATTTATACACAATATTATCACTAATTAAAATAGGTGAGGCAGAAGGATTGGAAGACCTTCCATTACTATGAGCATTGCTGACGTGTTTCCAGAAGATTTACCTGGATTGCCGCCCGAAAGAGAGTTGGAGTTTAAAATCAACTTGAACCCTGGAACTGAACCGATATCAAGAACGCCTTATCGAATGTCAACACCTGAGTTATATGATTTGAAAATGAAACTGAAGGAGTTGTTGGACCTAGGGTATATACATCCAAGTGTGTCACCTTAGGGTGCACCTATTATTTTCATAAGAAAGAAGGATGGGTCGTGGAGGCTCTGCTTGACTACCATCGTTTGAACAAGGCAACGACCAAGAACTAATATCCGTTGCCAAGAATATATGATTTTCTTGATCAAATGAAAGGCATGACGAAGTTTCCAAGGATCGACTTGAGATCAGGTTATCACCAATTACAAATTAAATATGAAGACAGTCCTAAGACCACTTTCAAGATGAGGCTCAAACACTATGAGTTTACAATATTATCGTTTGGACTGAAAAATGCCTCAGGATTATTCATGAGTTGATGTATGGAGGTTCAAAAAATAATTGGAAAAGTTTTTTCAAGTGTTCATTGATGACATACTGATATATTCTCGGACGACGAAAGAACATGACGAACTTTTGCGCTTAGTATTACATTGTTTACAGGAAACTGTCGAACTGATCGCAAGGATTCATTACTTAAGGCATGTAACATTCGACAAAGGCATCATTGTGGACCCAGAGAATGTAGAAGATATGAAGGAATAGCCTACGATGAAAAACGTACTAGAATTATGTAGCTTTATGGGTTTACCAGGATATTATTGACGGTTCGTCGAAGGTTTTTCGAAGATAGCAAATCCGATCATGGAATTACAGAAGAAAATAAGAAGTTGGTATGGATCGATAAGTGTGCGGAATCATTTCAAAGGCTCAAGGGGATGTTGACAACAACACCGATACTAAAATTCCTCGACATGGATGAGGAATTCTTGGTATGCACATACACATCCAAGGAAGGCTTAGGCAGAGTCTTGATGCAAGACGGTTGAGCGATCACTTACATCTCAAGGAAATTAAGAAAGAATGAGGAGAACTATGTGAGGGATGATTTGCGGTTATTGGCCATTGTGTATGCCCTGAGAGTGTGGATACACTACCTGATTGGATGGAAATTTGAACTAAAAAAAAACCACTATGGTTTGCAACACTTTTTACGCAAAGTGACTTGAATGGGCGACAAAGGCGTTGATCAGAATTGCTTAGTGAATACGATTTTGAAATTACTTATATAAAATGAATGATGAACAAAGTGGTATATGCATTGAGTCAGAGACCACACATATTTTCAGTGATACCTCTTTAGACAAATCTTCGAGAAAATATCCTAACTATACAACACGATGATGATTGATATAAAGAGTTTAAGGAAATTATCGGACAAGACCCCATGACGGTACCAAGGTTTGAAGGATATACATTGGACAACGATGGATTGATGAGGTATAATAACTAGATTTACATATCACCTAATGAAAAATTGATAAATTTGATCTTAAGTGAAGCTCATAGCGCAGTATACATGGCTCATCCAGGAGTTGCGAAGATGAGGGCAGAACTTAATCCCTTATTCTTTTGGAAGGGATGAAGGCAGACATAGTTAGCTACGTGGTGAGGTTTCTAGAATGTCAGCGAGTGAAGGCTAAACATAGACATCTGGATGGATTATTGTAGCCACACATCATTCCAGAATCGAAATGGGAGGCCATTTCGATGGACTTTATTGTGGGATTGTCATTGAAAATAGGAAGGAACGACTCAAGTTTCGTGGTAGTTGACACTTTGACAAAGAGTGCCCATTTTATTCCTATGCATATGATGTATCAGACGCCAAACATAGCTAGATTTTTTATCAGTGATATTGTGAGATTGCATGGCATGCCTAAAAGGATCATATCCGATCGAGGATCAGTGTTTACATTATGATTTTGGACTAGTTTCCAAGAGGTCTTGGGAACCCAACTTAACTTTAGTAGAACATATCACCCTGAGATAGACGAGCATACAAAAAGAATGAACCAAATTGTGTAGGATATGTTGCGTATGTACGTGATGGACCAAAAAAAGCATTGGGAAGAGTTCTTACCACTAGTAGAGTTTGCGTACAACGAAAACTATCAAAGCACCATTAAGATGGCACCATTTGAGTTTCTTTACGGGCAATCGTGTCAAACACATTTGACCTAGGATTGACTTGATTATAGGGTCCTGGTGGGACCATAAGTGATCCAATAAATGAAAGAACAAATGCAAACAATAAGAAAAAGGATTAAAGAAGCACAAGATCGACATAATATTTATGTCGATTCTTGTCGCGTTGACCATAACTATGAAGTTGGCGACCGATTTTTCTTGTGGGTGAAACCGCACAAGAGATCGATTAAGTTTGAGAAGGGTGATAAACTCTCCCCTAGGTTTGTGGGAACTTTCGAATTTTTGGAAAGGAAAGGGCTTGTGGCCCATCGACTAGCCTTGCCTGATTCCTTGAGGCATATGCACGATGTTTTTCATCTATCTTTTTTGAGACATTATGTTAGTGATCCTACATAGGTGATTGAAATGAGTTCCTTGCAGGTGTCGGATGAGGGTGCACTCACGATAGAGCCAATCTAAATTTTTGACCATTGCATTCGATAGCTATGACGTCGAACAATCAATCAGTTCAAGGTGCAGTGAGAAAATTATAGTCCACACTCAGCTACCTGGGAGGACGCATATGATATACACCAACAATTTCCATATTTATTTGATAGTTAGACATTTAGAAATTGTCAGATGATTTATTTACTACATATTTATAATTTGAAACTTCAGGACGAAGTTTAAAACAAGAGGGGGTGTATGTAACACCCCTCTCTTGCGAGCACATGTTGTTGACTTATTCATTGAGGACACTTGCATGCAAGCGATCTAGTTTGAGTATATGGTTGTTTGTTCGCTTATGGATTCTTATGATGATGTTGATGGATTATGATGTTATGTTATTTGATATCTATGTATTGACAGATGCTATTGATGAGTTTCCCCTGAGTGTGCAGGACGCTTGAAAGATTGAGGATGCTGATGGCATCAATGGACCTCCTTGGACTCTGGATCGAGTCATGGAGTGGATGTATTGGTTTGAGTATTTTATTTATACATATGTGACATATGATCGGGTATATTAAGATGTTGTTTATGGATCATTGACATTGTTTCATTGATGGATGCAGGCTGATGATTGATTGCTAATAAGACTCACATAAGGAGTAAAGGGGCCATGCAAAACAACCATATATTGAGGGAGAGGTGTGGCAACATCCCTGTCACAACCTACTAGAACTTCCGTCGTGGCTCGAATTGTAGGTTAAATATTACCTAGTTCGAGAGATCCATGATGCCGTGAGGGAATACTGAGAAAGTCACTCATGAAGGTTCTAAGGGGTGCTCAATAAGGCAAGGTCCTTATTCCTTATAGGCCTTTAGTCTCTCAAAAGTTTTCCTGAATGGAGTATTGAATCCAAGGGTTGGAAAACTACCAAAACTAGTCAAAGGAGAGTGGCACCCTTGGAGAATGTAGTGCATCTTGAAGGGCACATCACATAATTAAAATTTGAATCAAAGGCGAGTGACACCCTTGGATCATAGAGCACGTCTTGAAGGGAACATCACGGTATAAAAAATGAGTCAATGAATCTAGGTGGCCTAGAAAAATTGAGCGAATGTTAAAACTTATAAAATATTGAGCACATGTTGAATTAATTGATTGATTAATTAATTAACTAAAGAATGAATTTATTAAGCACAATCCCCAAGGGTCTAGGCATTTGGAAATAAATATTTAACTAAGCCTAAGTATAAGTGAGTGAGAAGACTCAAAACTAAATTTTTAAATTAAATGATGAGGGGATGAAATAAATCAAATTAAGAATCAATGAAAATAAAAATAAATCCTAAGGAGTGATTAATACACTTGTGCAAGTAAATACAAAAATAGAATTTAAAATGAGAAAGGAATAAAGCATTGAAATGTGTAAGCATAGAAAGGTATCTAGAGTCTAGTCTAACTAAAGAACTTTCTTAATTTAAACACAACTCATTTTTAGAAAGGCGTCAGTCATTAAAGGGGAAATAAAGGGAATAAAGGGACAACTAGGAGTTATTTTAAGAACGCTTTTAGGATGGGTGAGGGAAATTGACATTAATTTCATTAAATTGTGGATTTATTGGTGCAACTAAGGGAATGAGTGACAAGTGTATGGGGGAAATACTTCCTAATTAAATTAAAAAAAAAAATGAATTAAATGTGAAAATGGAAAGTTGTCACTAAGAAAAAGTATACAAGAAAAATGGTTGAGAGGAGGAAGGGAGGACTGGTTACGAGTAAGGTTATGTTGCAGAAATTCTGACTGGTTTTACTTGTGAGAGTTGGGACACCTAGCTCGAGAGAGAGAGTGGTAGCTCTGCCTCGCGAGGCGAGCTGGGAGCTAGAGTATTCTGGTTGTGTTTTTGCGTGGCCCTATTGCAGATCGAGGGGATAAGGGGGAATACGAGTAGAACAAATAATTTTTACTGATAATTTATCCAGTAGAACAAATTGATCTATCCCGATGGTTAATATGAGTGATAATGAGTTAACATGAATTCACAATAATACTAATTATAATAATTATAATTATAATTATGATAATTATACTTATATTTGTAAATATTATAAAAATACTTATAATTATAATACCTTTAAGGGTGTCTATAAGATTATCCCATAATTTACCCTCTCTTTAAAAAATGCCTATTGATTTCCATTCCTAGTGCCAAATTATCATTATCTTTAGATACACATCCTAGACTAAGTTGACTATACCTTTTTCATGAAGGATATTTATCAATTTTTCATGATGCTTGAAATGTATCCCACTTCTTACCCAAGGATCGATACCTATAAGCTCTGATTCCCCATTTCCAAGCTTCCAAACCAATTGATGCAATGTAGGGCTATGATTGGATTGAAAAAATGGAAGTTTTGTTACCACTTGATGAAGTGCATGGATGTTTTTAGAGTCACGGAAGATATGATAGTGACTTGATAGAGACCTAGGGGCCTACAAATCAAAATCACATTGCAAAAAAACTCACAACAAATCAAAAAACTATAAATGTATTAAAATACTAAAAACAATTGTACACACATAGATTTTTTTATCAAATTAAAATATAGAAATGAATTTCAGAAATAGTCTCTATTGAATTTGGTGTTAAATTTCCATTTAGTTGTAGAGGATTATCAAGTAGACTTGAGAACTAAGGAGAAATTGCACAGAAATAAGTATAACTTGAGGAGAGGTTAAGGATTTGGAAGAGAAAAAATGAGATAAAATAAATAATAAAATGAACTAGCTCCAACACTATGGACCAACTTGTTGGAAGAATATGTTAGAACATAAATGAAATTTTCTAATAAAAATCATTTTTTCAAATTCCTTTTTGTTTTGTCTTTTTTCAAATAAAGTTTTAAACTTTAGGAATATCATTTCTTAAACTAAAAGATTTTTCGTTACATTTTGATAGGGTGGATCAAACACCAACCGTTAAAAACTTGGCAGTCATATAGATCGACGAATCTCGTAACTTCAGAGTTTCAGAATCACGAAATGTTTAATCAACATAGTAATTTGAAGTTCACTTTGGGACTTCGTGATTCAGGAGTTCAAGCTCAAATGGATAAAGTATTAAAAATTCTGAAGTCATGAAGCTCCGTAGTCCCGGAGCTCTGAATTTCCACAAAAGATTTTAATTAATCAATTGACACATCCTTCGCCACCTGAAACCCTTTACACGTGGTGACATGTGCCACTCACTTTGGGCACTCTTGGTTATATAATTCACATGATTTAAGGTGACACACATCACCCATATTTTCATGAAACTTCATCAACAATGACATCATCGTCCCACATCATTCCAAAATATTGTCGTCCAGACTATTAAATCGTCAACAAATTCAAACAATGCTAGAGCGCTGAAGTGTCAGATTTCCAAAATTATAAAGCGTAGAAGATTAAAGGGTAAAACATGTTTTATTTGGGATAATTAATGGTAAGTAATCACTTTATGAGTTCAGCCTTCAGGAAAATTCTAAGCATCTTTAACACAAAACTCACGAAGCCCTGAAGTTCCGGAGTCCCGAAGTTCCAAAGCACTTAAAGTTAAAAGGATCATGAACTGTGGTTAATTAAAATGAAACAATCAATTAAAGGATGATGAAATGATTTGTGAATTCCACCTTTGAGAGATATAACATTCCTCATTCAAAACTCCCGAATGTCTAAGCGCCGAAATCACTTATCCTCATTAATCACACTCATTAAAGGTGTATTTAATATGGTTAAGGTAAAGGATTTGAAAATATTACGACCACCAGGTAATAAATTTGTCATTTTTGACATGATTACCCTGTTAATTCTATTAATGGTAAATTTGATTTATAGTTTCCATTTATATTTAATAAAATAATTTTGAACATCATATCATTTCCCCATTCGCATTCAGAACTTTTGCTACAATAGTTGGACTCATAGATTTTTATTTTCTTACAGGAGGACTGATACTTGGAAATTATGGCACCACGTAAAGTGGGAAGAAGAAAGATCCATTTGCAGAAGATCCAAACCCAAATTCAGTCATTTTTTTAGACACTATTGCTCACATGACAAACGTCATTAAATCATGGAAGCAAGTTTATGAAATATTGGAGCAGGAAAATTCCCTCTATTCTGATGAATTGAGCAGAGGAGAAGATGAGACAAATGAAAACAAGCTAATACCGGTGTCTAATTCAGAGCTTCACAAAGTTGCATCACAACCCAAACTGTTTCCATATACAAACATGATTTGTTGGGCCCTGGATCATGTTGATATTCCAATCAGATCTGTCAACAGTTATCAAAAGACCATTGTTGGCTCATTTCTCCCAGAAGACATTCAAGTAATGTATAAATTAAATTTCACCCCCAAATATACTTATAATGCATCATTTATAATGAAGTTCAAGAATGGTGAATGTGTGAGTTACGATAGAACTCTCCATGATATAGTAAAATCTTGGTGGGGAAATGAAAGTAAATTCAAAGTTGAGTCATGGCACATATTCTATAGTTTCCTGTGATGCCCATATTATGCATACTTCCATGATGCTATGTAGAATGTTCGAAAAGAAAATCCCTATTCATTTTACTATATATTGGGTTCCTATAATCCATGAAGTAGCAGAGGGTTATACTCTTGGTTGGGGAAAAATGCTATTGGATAACCTATCCAAACAAATAGAGGATTACATAGCCCATAAATCCAAAGGAGAGCATGCTCCTTTCTATATGTTTTCATATATTATGTAGGCAATATGTTTCATAACCCCATTTCCTCTTATGAATTGGAGCTAGACTCAGACACCCACTGAATCTATACACTTATATCATTTCAAATTATGGGAGGAAAATGAAAAAGATTGTTTTTTATGAAATTTGTCATAATGTGGTCATTCCAATCCGTGAAGCTATTTATAGTCAACCTCCTCCCATAATTTCAGAACAAATTATTGGGGACTTGGGTGCTATTGTAGACTGGTACATTGAAGAAAATTTTTCTTATATTAGAGTCTTTGGATGTATTGCATATCCACATGCTCTGGCCATATTTCTACCAAAAAAAATTGTTTGCAGAGAAGTAGAATATTAGACAGTTTTAGTAGTCATCACTAAAGAACTAAAAGTTTCACAGAAAAGGGTTTGGCCGATCTTTCCCATACAGGTTGGTGTATTCTCATTATCAGGTTTTGGACATGCTAAGGTTGAATCCTCAACCTTAGATGATATCAAATTAGCTGACATTGAATTTAAGAGGCATTATCCACATAGGGTGGTAGAAAATCATTTGGCTCAGTTTAACATGAAGAAATACATCCACGAAAAACTCACCTTATGATGAAGTTTTCATAGGAGTTAGATCATACGATGACGTCATATCTAGATTTCAAAGTCTTCTTGAAGAAGAACAATCAGGTTTTCTCAGCTTTCAAAAGCACAAAAGGATCAATTTACCTAAGATATTGTAGGTACAACAAAGTCTCAGTCCAACTTCACAACCATCATCATCAAATCCCAAGCAACATGACTTGCCTAAGGTCAAAACTAAAGAAGTGGAAAAGACACCAGAAATATTTTCAAAGGATACAATTATTACAGAGATATCAATACCAGGTAAAAATAATCAGGAATCGTTAGCATTTTTCGAAGGTTTCGTGAAACATGGGCACACTTTTACTTAGTTATTGACAAACACTGAAACTTCTGTAAAATATATCACAAGTCAAGGGGAATCCACTTCACTTACCATTCCCATACCATCCTTAAATACCCTAGCAACAAGTTATGGTTTTCCCTATTCAGAGGTTATAAATATAGATGAAATGACACCTATTGAACCGGAAGAGATGCCTTCATCAGATTTATTCTTCAACAAGAAAAGAAAACCTATTATACGAAGAGAATCTCAATAGAAAGGGGGAGTAATTACAAAGAAGAAAAGAATGGTATATGATGGACAGGGACAAAGTGACCCTGAGTTTGCAAAACAAGTAGCAAAATCACTAGGGGCATTTACAACAACCAACTTATGGTCAGTGGATCAATTGAGAAAAACAATTGACTAGAAGAATATATTGATTGAGTAGTTGCATAATGATATGAAACATATAGAAGTCACTTCCAGAGAAAATATCAATTCTGAAATAAATTAAGTCAAATAGGGTTTCGAGTAGTAGATCAATCAATTAGAGGAGAAAGTGAAGATAATTTTTCAGAAAAAACACTCGAGTAAGAACACGGTGTCAGAGAGAGATATATTCATAAATCAATTGCAAGCTCGAATAGTTACAATTGAAAGCACAATAATTGATATTTCTGCCTTCAAGAAACAAGCAATAGAAATAAATGAGGGATTGCAGGTTGTTCAACAAAACTTCTTTGAAAGCTTGGATACTATCCAAAAATATTATCAAGTAATTAATGGTGCATTGCAAAGTATTGATGACAAAGATAAGGAATCTATTATGGCTAAATCCAAATTTCAGGAGCTTATAGGGTAGAGGCAAAGTCTCAATCTACCATGAGTTATTCCTTTTTCATAAATTGAGCAAATAAAAGGAGAAATAGCCTTAAAAAATTGGGAGAACAATATTGAAGAAAGTAAAAGGATAGATAAAGAATCAAATAAAGCTTGTATTAATTCTCTTTTAGCTGTAGATGAAGAAATGACATAAATTGATATCAGTAATATTCATGCTTTTATCGAGAAAGTTGAGATTGAGAAGAGAAAAAGAGGTTTGAAGAAAAATAGAGAGTACATGCAAAATGATATATTACAAGTCAATCATGTCGAATTGCAAATAATAAATGATCTTCTGGGGAAAAAAAGTCTACTACATCAAATCACTCAACAAGTGGCAATAAAAATTCAAAGAAATATATCAGTGGTACACGGAAATATTTTTTCCTTTGAATTCAATGCAAATATTGAAACCCCCAAGTTCATTATTGCATTATCAGATTCACATGCACAATACAAGGATAACAAAAATACAGTTACAACCACCAACAAATAAAGGAAAAATGAATCACCAACCAACAAAGGAGATTCCAGAAAATGGACAAATGTTATGAATATTTGTAATATCTATTTAGTTTAGATTTTATTCTATTTTGAGAACGAAGAATGTGGAAAGTCTAACCACTTCTGGTTGAGACAATTTTGTATAAATAAGCATTTTAAATATGTAATCAGGGCTTCTTCTCGCCGAATGTAAAAAATAACTTCTTAATACCAATTTTAGAGAGAAGACAAATATTCTACATTTGATTTCCTTGAGTTATGTGCTTTCTATGTATTGATTTTTCATCATAACCTCATTTTCTTCACTCTATGGTTCTTAAAGATTGAAATACTACAATTTAGTAATACATCTATTGTGGTCCATATAATTGGAAGTCATTTTAGCTACAACTTTTCCTCTGTTATTACTGTGAGCAAAACAAGACCTTTATATGTGTGGATCTCATCATTTCAATTCATATTTTAAGATTGATTCTTCATGATTCTTCTATTGTGGATAATGTAAGATTTATCAACATTGAATACCTTACTTTATTTGACAATTTTATTTAATCATTTCTACTTTTCATCTCTTCAATATTTATAAATACTAAAATAAAGATGTATTGCTGCTGTGTTTTATAATAATTAAGTTATTTGATGTTTCATCTTACAACTAAAGGTAGAAAAACATTATAAAAAACAATCTCCTAAATTTTGGATGCCTGACATTATTCTGTGAGCCTAGAGTAAATCTCAGGAACAATAAAATATTTGATGTTGAATGAGAAAGAGTGTCAACAAGAGGTATAGGTTGTGGATGCATATTTGAAAGAATTTTCTTTAGATGTGGAGTGCAAGGTCGTAGGGAAATTGAATGCCAAAATTTTTAAAGGAAGGAATACGATAAGAGGGAAGAACTCATATTGCTAAATAAGAACGAAGAATAGAAGCAAGTGAAATGATTGATGTGGGGTCAAAGAAAGGGGAAAATTTGATGATAAGGAAAACAATGTTGCATCCGAAGAAATATATTTACAAAGAACCCAAACAAAGGAAAACAATATTTAGAATTAAATGAAATATAGGAGGTAAGTGTTGTAATTTGGTTATTGGTGGTGGTATTTCATAAAATCCAGTATATACTAAAGTTGTTCAGAAATTGAACTTGAAGAGTACCCCTCATCCAGAAACATATAAAGTGTCATTCTTACAAAATGGGAATAGGGTCACTAGGAGAGAGTAGTTATTGATTAATTTTAATATTGGAGGTTATAATGATAACATTATATGCGTTTTGTTTCCCATGGATTCTCATCACATTTGTTGGGAATACTATGGCAATTTGATAGAAGAGTTATGCATCATGGGAGAAGAAATACCTACCAATTTGAGAAACATGAAAAGACATTTAACTTACATCCTTTGAATGAAGAAGTGGAGAAGGGTAGGAAAGTGATTCTAACTCTAATATTGGCATATGTGACAGAAGGAGATCAACAAGAACTTGTGGGGTAGTAGAATGAATAAAAACAAGAACATAGCATTGACACTACATCAATAACACTTTTGAAAGAGGAAGATATGGTATTTTTTCATTTCGACAATGTTTTATGTGGTGGTATGTATTTTTCAAAAAAAGAAGCAAAAAATATGAAGGAAGTGGCCATGCAGAGGGAAACCAAAAAATGAGAGGATTAGTGGTAGATTTGATTGTAGGGATAATGGTATATTGGTACATTGAATACAATAAGCATTGGGAATGGTGCCTAATGTTAGGATATTTGGAAACTTAGGAGTCGGTTAATATCAACTTGGTCTAATGTGTATTTAGGTAAAGGTGTATTGCTTTATTATGTGTTAGTATGGATTTGTAGTTATGTAATTTGACGATCATGATATGTTCTAGACATAGAGTGCTCTGACGACTCATATTCTCCTTGATATTAATGGATACATTGATATATGGATTAACACTTGATTGGTCCATGATATCTATTTAAAGAATCATGTGGAGGGTCATTTGTTGATGATCTATTGTGAGAAACTCTCTTGTAAAATATTTTTCTTTTGCATCAATATATTTCCTCAAGTGGCCACGTTGGCTATGGTTGTGCACTGTTTCCCTCTTCAAGGGTTTTAACCATGCAAAAAAATTGGTGTGTTGATATTTGATTTGGTTGTGTGAGTGGTTACTGAAGGTGTTCTTCCTATGTTGGAATACCATATTTTTTCGAACGTGGTATCATATCCCATTCAAAGACCTGCTCCTATTGTAGATCGATATCTTGAAGTCGTGTTTCCACATTTCTAGTTTTTTCTATTTTCATACATTTATGGGTTGAGAGGAATGTTCTATTACATTCATATCACTTCTTTTGGTTTGAAACACCTTACGTTTCACTTGAAAAGGTTTCTATTTTCCCAATATACAACCATTTTAGTAAGATCCAAAAGTATAAAGCTTGAATTCACCCTTTTCAATTTTATTTTTTACAGAGTTAATATTTTGTTTTTCTATTATTATTTTTGGGTTGCTACTCTTTCTAGTCTATGTATTCTCCTTTCTGTGTGCTTTGTGTGATCTTGTCAAATTAGAAACATAACAGAACATGTTTTCTTATATGTGTATGCTCTTTATTGTGCACTTTGTGCGAT
This sequence comes from Picea mariana, assembly GCA_032191745.1. NCBI lineage: Eukaryota > Viridiplantae > Streptophyta > Pinopsida > Pinales > Pinaceae > Picea > Picea mariana. The sequence goes on along the minus strand of JASDQU010737362.1, from coordinate 169,247 downwards.
CTCAAAAAAACAGGAACATAGAGAAAACTTGGATTTTATGTGTAAGTTAATTGACATCTAACCCCGTTTGTTTTTGATATTCATTTTTTCTTTTCAAAACATTGACTTGTTTTTGTATGAACATGCATAAAGGAATATTTTTGGGATAAACACTTGTTGATATCGAGAGGGGGGTGAATCAGTATCAAGTACAATTTAAAAACCTTTTCAACTTATACTTAAACCATTCAATTATATCCAATGAGAAATGAAGAATAGTATAAGAGTTGCACCAATACACCACAATACACCATGCACAATATATGAGAAATAATCAATAGTTATTTTTCAAGGGAAGTAATGACTTCCAAAGGTAGCTACCGCTTCCAAATATAAAGGGAGGGATAAACCTCCAAGAGGAAGATACAATCCTCCAATATCAAGAAAGGGTTGACCTCTCCATCCTTTCCCCTTCCTTATACCCAAGAATATATGAGATATAATAAAATTTACATTAAATCATCACCATCAACCAACCATCACATAGAACCTGATAATGCTTCCTGAGACTTCTTCAATTTCTGAAATTCTTCAATTATTGGAATAATTTGATCCTGTATATAATATTACACATTGTATTCTTTGAAACATCTCCAAGTTTCACTCCTTGAGTCCTCCCCAAAAATAAGTTATAGAGAGAATGGTAGACCTTGTTCAATTCCAGTTTATTCAGGAGAGAGAACTTGTACATAATGCCCCACGCTCAATATTTAATAGCAGATTATGAAACTCACAAACAAAAAACCAAATTCCGTACTATTTCCAATGAAATTGGTCCCACTTAATTTGGATTCTCTATGAAGAATTTATGATTTTTTTACCCGAAACACCTGTTTATTGACTAACTTCAGGATTAGTAAAAAACCCTATTTTTCATAGAGTGTATCTCCATAATTATAGCAAATCAAGAGCTGAAACATTTAACATAGGTACCTTGATATGTATTCTCAATACCATATCAATTTCACCATCTGAATCGTTCTAAAAAAATTTTTATAGCGAAAATGGTAAGATGACCTGTAAATAACATACCTTAGAACACATCACCAAAAGACTTCATCCTCCCTTGAAATCCGGTTTTCTTTACTTCTTATTTCCTCTGAAATTCAACTTGTGTATCAAATTAATGTATAATGATATTTATTTATACCATTTATGTCACTTCCTTTTAACATTAGGGTCGGCCTGACACTTTCTTATTTTGTTATTCTTTTCTTTAATTATCTTCAGGGCCTACATGTACTTCCTTCTTCAATTCACTTTGTCATCTTAAAAAATTCATTTCTCCTTAACCATGAGGATCCAAGTGACGTTCCACTTACCACAAGCAACAACATGATGTATACTATCTAGCCATGGGTTTTGTTTCTGCATGTACATTGTCCTTCATGTCCAAATACCTTCATCAATATTATGGTCCAAAACCAATGACTAGGGTTGACATCAACAACAACAAAAAATCTTCCAAAAATCTCCCCCTTTGTCATTGATGACAACACTCATGCTCCCCCTATCATCATGATCCCAATTTATGTTCCTCTTTGACATCAATGGAAAAGGGTAGGGCTTCTTCCCCTGAGTTCAATGGCATAAGGTGATTTCTTCCTTGGAATCCTTTTGTGTGGTTTCTGTCTTCTCTCTATTCTTCATGTCTATGATGTATATGTTGTTAATTCTTCTTGTTGCAGTTGCAACCAATCTTCCTGAGTTATTTTCTCTGATTTTACATTTTCGGGAGGCAAACGTAAGAGTGTATCCTTGATCACACATTTTACTAACAGTGAGTAGATTATGCTTCAAGTCTTCAACCAATAGGACATTATTTTCTTTTACATTTTTTCTTTCAAGCTCTACTACACCTTCTCCAAGTATTTTGGCATATGAGTCATCTCCAAATGCAACATTGCCACCCTTTCTATTCAAGCTGATGAATTTGTCTTGATCCCCAGTCATGTGTGAAGAAAAACCACTATCTATGTACCATTCATCTTCTTCTTTACATTCTTCAGCAGTTAATGTTATTCCACAATATTCATTGTTTGGAATATCTTTCCTTCTCCATACTGTGGTTGGCATAGGGACATCTTCATTCATATATCTGCAATCTCGTTCTTTGTGACCAAGATAATTACATTTGTAACATACAATATTTTTGTCCATCAATGGGGAAAATTAATTATAACTTCTGTTGACAAATCCAC
>JASDQU010737362.1:144807-166957 GCA_032191745.1 Picea mariana | reverse complement strand
ATGATCCCATAAGTGAGATGTTATCAAAGCATAATCAATGTAGATTACTTGAGCAAAGGGGTTGGACAAGGAGATATGGAAGAGGTTGTTACACCTCCATTAAAGGATTGTAAGCACCTTTTACTTGTTCTCATTAATAATCAATGCTTGGCTTGTTTCTTTCAAATTTATGTTTGTTCCACATGAATTTGTCTTCAGTAAATATATCTATGTTTGAGATAATATCAATAGAATAGGAAATTCTATGTATCTTTGTTTGTTTTATAGGACCTATCGAGGAGCTCAGGATTGGAGCTCATCTTGGATCTTGTGAGGACAAACGTCGTTAACAAGGCACATATCCCTCTTCTTCCTTTTCGCATATTAGCTTGATTAGATCTAAAAAGGATGTCAGTGTCCATGTTAAGAACTTTTCTGTCTTGGCCTTAGGAGTCTAGAGATCAAGAGGGAATTCGCTTGTTCGCAGGAGGATTCACCTATAACAGAAATTGGCGACTCCACTGGGGAGGAGCTCTGATTTTTGTTTCCTTTCCTAGATCTTGTTTTAGCCCTTTACCCACTCATTTGACCTTCTCCATACGTGGATCTCTCGCTGGCCGTATCGGTAATGCAATCTGAGGTTGCATCCTAGGAATGCGTTCTAAGAATAATGAAATCAAGAATGAACCATACCCAAATTTCTTTTGTTGTCCTGCTCTGCATCTCGTGATTTGTTCCTTCACGTTTTGAAGGAACCCTGCACTCCATTTAAACAGTGTTGGCTCTAAACACTGTAAACCATAAGCCACCTCTGATCTTGAGACTAGGTGTGCACTGGTACTTCCTACTATTCTTGTAATGGAAAACAATATGGATCGAAGAGGCAAGTCTCTGATATCTTTGATTGTAATCCTGCCTCCGACTAGTCTCTCTCCCGGGACACAATGATTTGCCAGATACTCATCCACAGGTGAAAGAAGTTCCCTCTGCCTGGATAAAGCTATAGGAACCCCTCTCTTTGAAAGACCAGTTATGAAATAGACATCCTCCAACTCGATGGTCAGAAGCTGCGTTCCTATCTGGAACGCTTGCTCTGCAATGTTCCACAACCCAATCATATGCTCAAGAAGAAGGACCCCTTTCTTCATTTTTTGCATTTTGACATATTTGAGGAGACCACAATCCCTCAATTCAGCTCTCGATCAAGGAATTTTCAAAGCGGCCACATCGTTGAGCTCATGCTCTCTTTCTTTCCACTGCATGATTGTTGCCGAAATCACCTGCATCAACAATCGATTTTTTCATTAAAAATCACATTTTTCGGCAATATTTGGGCAATTTTAATTTTTTTTAAAAATGATCGTTTGTTCTTGCAAAAGAATAATGGCCTCTTTACATGGACATCAGGGCACTAATGCGCCCTTACATTAGCTAATCAAAATGTTTAGAAATTCAAAACACCCTCCCCACATTTTGAGCGCGCATTGGCCATTTTTGGGCATTTTTCTCGTGGTTTGTTTTGAGGCAGCGCCCCCATAGCCACTACATCAGAGCATTGGAACACCCTCCATGGGTTAAGAGGGGCATTTTCCAAGCCATGCGGTGCTTTCCCACACCTTTTAGAGGAGCACCAAGATTTTTGGGCGCTTGGGCTGACCCAGGGCATCATTTTTCATAAATTTTTAGTGCCTTAAAACAAAATATAAATCATGCAAATGAAAGAGGAGGAGAAGGAAACCAACCTGGTCCAAACGGTGAGGAAAATGATTGACCGTAGTTGTGGCACCGAGAAATTCAAGATTTAGCTCCAAAACACAGATTCTCCCCTGCTACAAATCTTTGCATAAATGAAATGGTAAATGACATTTTTACCCCTTTTTACTATTATACATTTCATTTTCACATATGATATAGCTATTTTTGGGTTTTTGAGAAATATTTGGAGGATTTTTAATCCCTTGGAATGTAGTTTTGACATTATTGGTAGGTTTTGAAGCGGGTTTGTTCATTTTATCTTGTCACCTTCATGAGCATAGTCTTCATTCGTTCTCAAGATCAAACACATGAGAATGCGTTGACTAAACTTTTATCTTATTTTCCGACCTGCATGGATACATGAAAAAGGAACCCCCTGGAGTCTTATTTAAACTCTTTTCAGACTCTCTAAACGTGAAAAGATTGAGTGATCTTGATTCCTTTCCCACTCGTTAAAAGGTTTGAAAGGGCGTCTTCTGAGTGATAATTTATCTCTTTTTCGGCCTCGCAAGACTAACATTATGAAAAAGGAAAAAATTGGAGTCGTATTTAAGTTGTTTTCAGACTCTCTAAATATGAAAAACCACTGAGTTTACCTTCTCTGTACTGGTTAAACAATCATACATTGAAGGGCCCATACATGACCAAACCCTTACTTCTTCCAGTTCGCTAAACAAAGGAAGAGGGAATTACTGAAGGTGAGTCATATCGAGCATGTGTTACCCTCCTCGATCTCGTTAAATTAAAAAGATGTACTCATCTATCTAGATGGGGGGAAATTGAAAGAAGCAAGCCAAGCAGTTTTTGAGAACACTACCAATAACTCTTATGGTCGCCCTTGAACAAGACACTTTGTCTTTGCACGCATTTTAATCTGTTGAACCTATGCACTGAGCCAATCCTCTGAGTTTTTTTTACTCCTTTGGGTCACCTAACGAAAGTCACAACATCCACTACATCATCAAGTTTTGGTCCATGTCATGTTTCTATTGTTGTGCCTCAGTGTTCAAGGGAAGTATCTGCCTCGAGAGTGAGCCATCACAGATATCCTGTTTCAATACCTCTGTCATTCCATGTTCGTTTGATCCACCAATTATGTATCTGTGTCTGTTTCATGTCGTTGATGGGGGATACATCAAGGCCCTCCTTCGAGGAGTCTATTCCTGTCGACTTCAACACATTATCCAGGAGTTAGACTTAGAAACCAATTAGTACTTTGGGCCTGCATGCCTCAATGGCAGGCCTCCTCATGTCTGACAATGGGTTTACATCATTGACCCCTGATCAGATGATTCCACAGATGTTTGATTTCATCTCATCCATTCACATTCGTTGGAATGTACTATAGTACCTTGGGAATCATTGACATCAATGGTGATCTCCCTCACACTTGTTAACGGTTTACCTCATTGATTGGTAATCAAGTGGTTTCTACCATGTTCGACATCAAGACATCTATTCACATGGTTAGATTCGTACTACATCGAGATCGGTAAGAAGACCCTGGGTTGAGTTATCACTCTTATATATACTTTTCCCAGGTTGTGAAGGAGTTCTTTTGAACTATGACACATATACTGTAACATAGATCCAATTTGTATTGGTCGCGGCTATGTCTTGTCATCTTTTAGATCCACTGTGTATTCTTCATGGCTACAATCAGTTCAGGTTATATGATTATAGATCCACATTATATCTTCAGTGGCTATACCTTTTATCAATATAATTATGGATCCACAGCGTATTTTATGGCGGCCATACCTAAAAAGTCTTTATCACTCAAGCATAGGTATGCCTGCCTTGGGTTTGAAACACGTCATAATATTTGTTTGATGGTTGTGTGAAAATTTTTCCATCCTCTCTGTGTCCATACCATTGCTCAAAAAATTCTACAAAGTACTTCAGTCATCATCATCATCTTCTGACTTCGCATTTTGGGGGGTAATCTGTTACACATCAAAATAACTCATTGCAATGATGGCTAGTGTCGTCATTATAAATACTGCAAGTGTCGCATATTGGTCGCAAGTTTCGCAAACATCATTTTACCTATGTCGTCTCTCTAACGACATCACAAGGACACAAAGATGCCTCAAATACTAGTTTTGAAGAAGAGAAATCAATTGACAAAGAGTACAAACATTTTTCCATTGGAAAAATACACTAAAATATCAATTTTGGAAGGGAGCGCTCCCCTACCCACTGACAGGGAGCACTGGCGCTCTGTACCCTCTTCTAGGGGAGTGTTCCAAGTGCTATGTACCCCTTTTTGAGGGAGCGCTGACCCTTTTTGGGCAAAATTTGGTTTGTTGGAGAGAATAAGGGGACAATCCCCTCAATATCTGAAGGTAGTTGGATTCGAATCTGAGGTCAAGGCATGATCTTAGGGGAGATCCACAACTGAAGGAGAGGAATCCTCAACTTATCCCAAATATCTCTCAAGTGGTTAGGCCTCTCTAAGCCTATATAAGGAGGCCTCCTCATGGTAGAAGGATATATGGAGATTGGGAATTATACCAAACTTATGATCCCATAAGTGAGATGTTATCAAAGCATAATCAGTGTAGATTACTTGAGCAAAGGGGTTGGACAAGGAGAGATGGAAGAGGTTGTTTCACCTCCATTAAAGGATTGTAAGCACCTTTTACTTGTTCTCATTAATAATCAATGCTTGGACTGTTTCTTTCAAATTTATGTTTGTTCCACATGAATTTGTCTTCAGTAGATAGATCTATGTTTGAGATAATCTCAATAGAATAGAAATTTCTTTGTATCTTTGTTTGTTTTACAGGACCTATCGAGAAGCTTAGGATTGGAGCTCATCTTGGATCTTGCGAGGACAAATGTCATTAACAAGGTACATATCCCTCTTCTTCCTTTTCACATATTATCTTAATTAGATCTAAAAAGGATGTCAAAATCCATGTTAAGCACTTTTATGTCTTGGCTTTAGGAATCTAGAGACCAAGAGGGAATACGCTTGTATGCAGGAGGATTCACCTATAACAATTGGTAGAGGTTGGATGCAGGTTTTCAACAAGACTTGCAGATGTTGTTGAATCATCCCCAACATGACTGGAAAAGGTTGGTGATGGAGTTCTAGTATGACTAGCACTGACTGGACTAGTGGTGAGTTGTGGAATTTGATACCAAGGTCCAGGGAAATATTTTCTTTGGAACATAGCATACCAGGAAGGATCCTAGTTCACCCCTGGTTCCTGTCTGAAAAGGTAGTATCCCCCGCCTAACTAATTCAAAGAGGTGTACACAGGCACCATCATCGAAGTATGTGAAGATACGAAAGTATGATAAGGACTATTCGAGTGAGGATATATGTTTCCCCCTTGTGAAGGGGTTCCATAAAGAGGGTAGCCCGAACTGTAAAAATGATTCTCCTCGTATGAAATACCCTAGGATACATGAGGGTTTGTTATGGTAAAAGTATTCGAAGGAAATTTCATGGCAGATGAAGGATACATGGACGATGCATAATAATTAGAATAAGAACCCATCCATGTGTTAGCTCTGGATAAAGTATGGCTAGGATTGGATCCGTAATTGGGGAGGTTCCAAACTCCTGCAGTGAGAGTTGGTTGAGGGCCATGACTCATATAGAATGAAGACACAGGCATCAGAGCCATGGTGCCCCCAGATCCAATGCTAGGATACATATAAGTAGACTAGGGAGATGATTGCACGAGAGTAGGAATATCAACGGGAACATGACTAGAGACCCAAGGCGTGGACTGAGTAGCATAGTTCTACATACCATTATGAAAAGTGGAAGGATTCATCCCCATGAAATGAGTGGTCATAATGGGGTGGGTAGTGGTAAATGAGGGAGAAAAAGGAACTCCACTATCCATGATAATGAAAACTTGGTATAGACCCCTAAGGCTAACTAGTAATCAAAGATCACACCAAAAGTCAAATGACCAATATGCATACAAATGGGGTAAAGTAGCTGAGTGGCCTCCTTCCCTAAAGTAGGTATGTATCACCCAAGAGGGGCCTCAGAGTCCCTGCTAAAGATCAGAGGTAACATGCTCAGTTATAAGGGCCCTCGTGGGCTTAACAACCAGTCAGTCAGATCCCCCCGAAGGGGTAATCCTCCATAAAGGCTGTGTTTTGTCCAACCCTTATTTGACCCAGGGTACCTACAAAATAACCCATGCAAGTAACCTATGAGACACCTAAGTCAAGAAACTAATAAACCACTGTATAACCGATGCACAAGCGAGTAGTCGTAAGTCAGGTCCACCGTATGGGCAGGGTAGCAAAGCTCGAAACCTTGAAAGCACCACCTCTCACAAAGTTAAAGGCACTAGAAAGATCCCTAGATATGAATAGATCCCTAGAAATATCTCTGACGCTAGGAAGGTATCGGGGGGATATCCCTTCAACCGACTTCATGTGACCTCGTGATTAAATCCAGTGTGAGCAGAGCATCCTGATCTTATCAATTATACAATGGATTTATCCACTCTCTTTCTTAGACACATATGTTGATTTAATTTCCTTAGAGAATTTTACCCACAAAATCCTATTCCAAGGTACTAAATCCTAAGCTAGTTTGTGCAGCCTAGAAAATAAAATTATGACTAATCAATTTTAAATTATAATGTTAATTTTAGTGGCCGTGATGACTAGAAATGGTATGGTAGTGAAACTCATGATGTTATGACTCTGCAAGAGAAGTAAATATGAAAATAATGTAAATTCCTAACTTTAACTTTCCATGAATGATATGCTTCTAATAAAAAATGCAATTTTCAATTTCAACTCTGCAATTCTAAAGTAAAAATGTAATCTTTCACTATATGCACTAAGGTAATGAAAAGGACTCAAAAGACAAAAAAAATGCCTATTTTTTTGTATTTTCAATATAATAAAAATGAAAATGCAAGGACTGAAAAGTAACTTGATATACAATCCTACGGTGTACAAAAAGAGATAAATCAAGCAAGATACCAAGCAAAAAAACACCTAATCCAATGTACAAGGACAATGAACAATGAAAAGGTGATGAGAAAGACTCCACCCAGAAATTCAACCAAAGATAGATTTCCTTTCATCCCATAAGCACTTAACATGCACTGCAGAGACCCAAGAAGGCTCAACAAACATCAAATCCCATCCAACAATCACCAGAACAAGAAAACACGCAAGAATAATTGATGTATGTGATTGTTTGGGAAAACATAGCATATATACGCAACTTGCAGTGGGCCAACCTGCATATGTGCGTGACTGTCAAGGAAAAAAATGTGTATATGTTTCAAAACAAGGCTAGGAAAGGGAGAAAGAATGAAAAATCAGACCTAGAGTGAACATGAGCTGTCAAGCAGTGATGTGACAAGAAACACAAAATAAATGAGAGAAATCTAAGGAGAAAAGTAGTTCAAACCCTAAGAAAGAATATTTAATCCCCAGTATGGTCGCTAATTCTGTTACGAGGAAAATATCTCTATGGCTAGGGTAAACCACAATAGACGGAAACAACTATATAAATCAACTCTATCCCAAAAACATTGTTTATAAACCAATATGCAAGTAGGATAAGAAAGAGGCCTACCTCGTCTAGATGTTTGATGAAGTCCACCATTGAGCACTTGAACCCAAAGCTATATACCTGCAACTAATTCTCAACAAACAAGCAAAGGAAGCATATGGTGATAATATAAAAGGTTAGCACATTAGATAGCATAATCCATTAATATAGACAATAAATACGCCCATGGATAATAACTCATATATTTGCAAGATATCAATTGGACATGAAATGAGTATTTATATTAATAAATGATCAACATAAATGAAAATATTACATACTTCTGTGTTAGCACGGTTCAGAATCGAGAAACTAAGTTCCTTCTAGTTGGGCCTCCACCACTTCAATCCTCCACCAAAGGCAAGCTCATAAGAGAGAAAAAATGAGGTTCTCAATCAATAAGGGAAGAGCTTGGGGGATGAACATTGTTTTCAAACTTAAAGGACAAAGGGATGTAGACTCAATATGTAGTAAATAATTTCTCCAGAGTAACTTTTCTCTCAAAGTTGAATTCTTTCTCCTCTTTCCATAGCTCGGAATTGGCCCATTTATAGCCTTCAAAATGGAACTAAAGGGACGATTCAGAACGTTTTTAGTATATGGAAGGCCAAGGATCATAGATATCATGTCGTGACATGGAAACCCGACATTAATTTTCATTTTCTAGCACAAATCCCGATGTACGTAGGCTGTAGTGGAGCAGGCTGTGTATACACATGTTGTATAGTGTGCAAGATGCATACATGTGGAAAAATATTAATTTGTGTCTCTGGATTTTATCAACAGGGAAGATAAGTCTGCATAGGGAAATGGAATAAGGCCCTTTGTGCAATATTTCACAGGGTAAGGAAAATCTTGCTATAACAAGGTATGTTCCATGGAGAAGCTAAGGGTCAACAAGTTTGTGTTCATCCTTAACTTCAACATTCATGCAAAAGAGAGGATCCTAATGCCTTATACGTTGTGTGTTGTAGTTTAGAAGGCCATCATAGCTGAGGAAGAGATGACCAATGGGGGTCAGGGAAGGAATCTTGTAAGAGAAACTGGACAAATGACATCCGAAGTGGAACAACAACAATTAGGCCTGTCAACATAACAAACCATGATCTTAGGTTGGTAGGCCAACAACTTCTACTTCAGTGACCATGAGTACTAGAACGAAGAGCAGATGATGGGAATGTATAGATGACACATTACTAGCGAGACTGTCTGGATGAGAAGGTCGGAGCGGTCAGATCAATAGGAGCCACTATCGTGGAAGATTCAGACAAGGCCAATATGATACATGGAGTGGTAAACAACCACCAAGATGAGCATCAATTCACTATGCTAGAGACGTCAAGTAAAATTGTAGAAAATTATGCACAAGGGAGGCAATTTATACACAATATTAGCACTAATTAAAATAGGTGAGGTAGAAGGATTGGAAGACCTTCCATTACTATGAGCATTGCTGACGTGTTTCCAAAAGATTTACCTGGATTGCCGCCCGAAAGAGAGTTGGAGTTTAAAATCAACTTGAACCCTGGAACTGAACTGATATCAAGAACGCCTTATCGAATGTCAACACCTGAGTTATATGATTTGAAAATGAAACTGAAGGAGTTGTTGGACCTAGGGTTTATACATCCAAGTGTGTCACCTTAGGGTGCACCTATTATTTTCATAAGAAAGAAGGATGGGTCGTGGAGGCTCTGCTTGACTACCGTCATTTGAACAAGGCAACGATCAAGAACCAATATCCGTTGCCAAGAATAGATGATTTGTTTGATCAAATGAAAGGCATGACGAAGTTTCCAAGGATCGACTTGAGATTGGGTTATCACCAATTACAAATTAAATATGAAGACAGTCCTAAGACTGCTTTCAAGATGAGGCTCAGACACTATGAGTTTACCGTATTATCGTTTGGACTGAAAAATGCCTCAGGATTATTCATGAGTTGATGTATGGGGGTTCAACAAATACTTGGAAAAGTTTTTTCAATTGTTCGTTGATGACATACTGATATATTCTCGGACGACGAAAGAACATGATGAACTTTTGCGCTTAGTATTACATTGTTTACGGGAAACTGTTGAAATGATCACAATGATTCATTACTTAGGGCATGTAACATTCGACGAATGCATCGTTGTGGACCCAGAGAAGGTAGAGGATATGAAGGAATGGCCTACGATGACAAACGTACCAGAATTATGTAGCTTTATGGGTTTACCAAGATATTATTGATGGTTCATCGAAGGTTTTTCGAATATAGCAAATCCAATCATGGAATTGCAGAAGAAAAATAAGAAGTTGGTATGGATCGATAAGTGTGCAGAATCATTTCAAAGGCTCAAGGGGATGTTGAAAACAACGCCGATACTAAAATTCCTCGACATGGATGAGGAATTCTTGGTATGCACATACACATCCAAGGAAGGCTTAGGCAGAGTCTTGATGCAAGATGGTTGAGCGATCACTTACATCTTAAGGAAATTAAGAAAGAATGAGGAGAACTATATGAGGGATGATTTGGGGTTATTGGCCATTGTGTATGCCTTGAGAGTGTGGATACACTACCTAATTGGATGGAAATTTGAACTAGAAACAAACCACTGTGGTTTGCAACACTTTTTACGCAAAGTGACTTGAACGGGCGATAAAGGCGTTGATCAAAATTGCTTAGTGAATACGATTTTGAAATTACTTATATAAAATGAATGATGAACAAAGTGGTAGATGCACTGAGTCAGAGACTACACATATTTTCAGTGATACCTCTTTAGACAAATCTTCGAGAAAATATCCTAACTATACAACACGATGATGATTGATATAAAGAGTTTAGGGAAATTATCGGACAAGACCCCATGACGGTACCAAGGTTTGAAGGATATACATTGGACAATGATGGATTGATGAGGTATAATAACTGGATTTACGTATCACCTAACGAAAAATTGATAAATTTGATCTTAAGTGAATCTCATAGAGCAGTATACATGGCTCATCCAGGAGTCGCAAAGATGAGGGCAGACCTTAATCCCTTATTCTTTTGGAAGGGATGAAGGCAAACATAGTTAGCTACGTGGTGAGGTTTCTAGAATGTCAGCGAGTGAAGGCTAAACATAGACATCCAGATGGATTACTGTAGCCACACATCATTCCAGAATCGAAATGGGAGGCCATTTCGATGGACTTTATTGTGGGATTGTCATTAACAACAGGGAGGAATGACTCAAGTTTCATGGTAGTTGACACTTTGACGAAGAGTGCCCATTTTATTCCTATACATATGACATATCAGATGCCAAACATAGCTAGATTTTTTATCAGTGATATTGTGATATTGCATGGCATGCCTAAAAGGATCATATCCGATTGAGAATCGGTGTTTACATGATGATTTTGGACTAGTTTCCAAGAGGTCTTGGGAACCCAACTTAACTTTAGTACAAATTATCACTCTGAGACAGACGAGCATATAGAAAGAATGAACCAAATTGTGTAGGATATGTTGCGTATGTATGTGATGGACCAAAAAAATCATTCGGAAGAGTTCTTGCCACTAGTAGAGTTTGTGTACAACGAAAACTATCAAAGCACTGTTAAGATGGCACCATTTGAGTTTCATTACGGGTGATCGTGTCAAACACCTTTGACCTGGGATTGAATTGATTATAGGATCCTGGTGGGACCATAAGAGATCCAATAAATGAAAGAACAAATGCAAACAATAAGACAAAGGATTAAAGAAGCAAAAGATTGACAGAAGATTTATGTTGATTCTTGTCGCGTTGACCATAACTATGAAGTTGGCGACCGAGTTTTCTTGTGGGTGAAACTGCACAATAGATTGATTAAGTTTGAGAAGGGTGATAAAATCTCCCCTAGGTTTGTGGGAACTTTCGAATTTTTGGAAAGGAAAGGGCTTGTGGCCCATCGACTAGCCTTGCCTGATTCCTTGAGGCGTATGCACGATGTTTTTCATCTATCTTTTTTGAGACATTATGTTAGTGATCCTACACAGGTGATTGAAATGAGTTCCTTGTAGGTGTCGGACAAGGGTGCACTCACGATAGAGCCAATATACATTTTGGACCATCACATTCGATAGCTTTGACGTCGAACAATCGATCAGGTCAAGGTCCAGTGAGAAAATTATAGTCCACACTCGGCTACCTGGGAGGACGCATATGATATACACCAACAATTTCCATATTTATTTGATAGTTAGACATTTAGAACTTTTCAGATGATTTATTTACTCCATATTTATAATTTGAAACTTCAGGATGAAGTTTAAAACAAGAGGGGGTGTATGTAACACCCCTCTCTTGTGAGCACATGTTGTTGACTTATTCGTTGAGGACACTTGCGTGCAAGTGATCCGGTTTGAGTATATGGTTGTTTGTTCGCTTATGGATTCTTATGATGATGTTGATGGATTATGATGTTATGTTATTTGATATCTATGTATTGACAGATGCTATTGATGAGTTTCCCCTGAGTGTGCAGGACACTTGACAGATTGAGGATGCCGATGGCATCAATGGACCTCCTTGGACTCTGGATCGAGTCATGGAGTGGATGTATTGGTTTGAGTATTTTATTTATACATATGTGACATATGATCGGGTATATTAGGATGTTGTTTATGGATCATTGGCATTGTTTCATTGATGGATGCAGGCGGGTGTTTGATTGCTAATAAGACTCACATAAGGAGTAAAGGGGCCATGCAAAACAACCATATATTGAGGGAGAGGTGTGGCAGCATCCCTGTCACAACCTACTAGAACTTCCGTCGTGGCTCGAATTGTAGGTTAAAGATTACCTAGATCGAGAGATCCATGATGCCATGAGGGCATACTGAGAAAGTCACTTACGAAGGTTCTAAGGGGTGCTCAATAAGGCAAGGTCCTTATTCCTTATAGGCCCTTAGTCTCTCACAAGCTCGCCTAGATGGAGTATTGAATCCAAGGGTTGGAAAACTACCAAAACTAGTCAAAGGAGAGTGGCACCCTTGGAGAATGTAGTGCGTCTTGAAGGGCACATCACATAATTAAAATTTGAATCAAAGGCGAGTGACACCCTTGGAGCACAGAGCGCATCTTGAAGGTAACATCACGGCATAAAAAAACGAGTCAATGAATCTATGTGGCCTAGAAAAATTGAGCGAATGTTAAACCTTATAAAATATTGAGCACCTGTTGAATTAATTGATTGATTAATTAATTAACTAAAGAATGAATTTATTAAGCACAATCCCTAAGGGTCTAGGCATTTGCAAATAAATATTTAACTAAGCCTAAGTATAAGTGAGTGAGAAGACTCAAAACTAAATTTTTAAATTAAATGATGAGGGGATGAAATAAATCAAATTAAGAATCAATGAAAATAAAAATAAATCCTAAGGAGTGATTAATACACTTGTGCAAGTAAATACAAAAATAGAATTTAAAATGAGAAAGGAATAAAGCATTAAAATGTGTAAGCATAGAAAGGTATCTAGAGTCTAGTCTAACTAGAGAACTTTCCTAATTTAAACACAACTCATTTTTAGAAAGGCGTCAGTCATTAAAGGGGAAATAAAGGGAATAAAGGGACAACTAGGAGTCATTTTAAGAGCGCTTTTAGGATGGGTGAGGGAAATTGACATTAATTTCATTAAATTGTGGATTTATTGGTGCAACTAAAGGAACAAGTGACAAGTGTATGGGGGAAATACTTCCTAATTAAATTAAAAAAACAAAATGAATTAAATGTGAAAATGGAAAGTTGTCACTAAGAAAAAGTATATAAGAGAAATGGTTGAGAGGAGGAAGGGAGGACTGGTTACGAGTAAGGTTATGTTGCATAAATTCTGACTGGTTTTGCTTGTGAGAGTTGGGACACCCAGCTCGAGAGAGAGAGAGTGGTAGCTCTGCCTCACGAGGTGAGCTGGGAGCTAGAGTATTCTGGTTGTGTTTTTGTGTGGCCTTGTTGCAGATCGAGGGGATAAGGCGGAATACGAGTAGAACAAATAATTTTTACTGATAATTTATCCAGTAGAACAAATTGATCTATCTCGATGGTTAATATGAGTGATAACGAGTTAACATGAATTCACAATAATACTAATTATACTAATTATAATTATAATTATGATAATAATACTTATATTTGTAAATATTACAAAAATACTTATAATTATAATACCTTTAAGGGTGTCTATAAGATTATCCCATAATTTACCCTCTCTTTAAAAAATGCCTATTGATTTCCATTCCTAGTGCCAAATTATCATTATCTTCAGATACACATCCTAGACTAAGTTGACTATACCTTTTTCATGAAGGATATTTATCAATTTTTCATGATGCTTGAAATCTGTCCCACTTCTTACCCAAGGATCGATACCTATAAGCTCTTATTCCCCATTTCCAAGCTTCCAAACCAATTGATGCAATGTAGGGCTGTGATTGGATTGAAAAAATGGAAGCATTGTTACCACTTGATGAAGTGCATGGATGTTTTTAGAGTCACGGAAGATATGATAGTGACTTGATAGAGACCTAAGGGCCTACAAATCAAAATCACATTGCAAAAAAACTCACAACAAATCACAAAACTATAAATGCATTAAAATACTAAAAATAATATTACACACACATATTTTTTTATCAAATTAAAATATAGAAATGAATTTAAGAAATAGTCTCTAATGAATTTGGTGTTAAATTTCCATTTAGTTGTAGAGGATTATCAAGTAGACCTGAAAACTGAGGAGAAATTGCACAGAAATAAGTAGAACTTGAGGAGAGGTTAAGGATTTGGAAGAGAAAAAATGAGATAAAATAAATAATAATGTGAACTAACTCCAACACTATGGACCAACTTTTTGGAAGAATATGTTAGAACATAAATGAAATTTTCTAATAAAAATCATTTTTTCAAATTCCTTTTTGTTTTGTCTTTTTTCAAATAAATTTTTAAACTTTAGGAATATCATTTCTTAAAATAAAAGATTTTTCGTTACATTTTGATAGGGCGGATCAAACACCAACCATTAAAAACTTGGCAGTCATATAGATCGATGAATCTCATAACTTCAGAGTTTCAGAATCACGAAATGTTTAATCAACATAGTGATTTGAAGTTCACTTCAGGACTTCGTGATTCAGGAGTTCAAGCTCAAATGGATAAAGTATTAAAAATCCTGAAGTCACGAAGCTCCATAGTCCCAGAGCTCTGAATTTCCACAAAATATTTTAATTAATCAATTGACGCATCCTTCGCCACCTGAAACTCTTTACATGTGGTGACATGTGCCACTCACTTTGGGAATTCTTGGTTATATAGTTCACACGATTTAAGGTGACACGCGTCACCCATATTTTCATGAAACTTCATCAACAATGACATCATCGTCCCACATCATTCCAGAATATTGTCCTCTAGACTATTAAATTGTCAACAAATTCAAACAATGCCAGAGTGCTGAAGTGTCGGATTTCCAAAATTATAAAGCGTTGAAGATTAAAGGGTAAAACATGTTTTATTTGGGATAATTAATGGTAAGTAATCACTCTATGAGTTCAGCCTTCAAGAAAATTCTAAGCATATTTAACGCAAAACTCACGAAGCCCTGAAGTTCCAAAGCACTTAAAGTTAAAAGGATCATGAACTGTGGTTAATTAAAACGAAACAATCAATTAAAGGATGATTAATTGATTTGTGAATTCCACCTTTGAGAGATATAACATTTCTCATTCAAAACTCCCGAATGTCGAAGCGCCGAAATCACTTATCCTCATTAATCACACTCATTAAAGGTGTATTTAACATGGTTAAGGTAAAGGATTTGAAAATATTACGACCATCAGGTAATAAATTTATCATATTTGACATGATTACCCTGTTAACTCTATTAATGGTAAATTTGATTTATAGTTTCTGTTTATATTTAATAAAATAATTTTGAACTTCATATCATTTCCCCATTCGCATTCAGAACTTTTTCTACAGTAGTTGGACTCATATATTTTTATTTTCTTACAGGAGGACTGATACTTGGAAATTATGGCACCACATAAAGCGGGAAGAAGAAAGATCCATTTGCAGAAGATCCAAACCCAAATTCAGTCATTTTTTTAGACACTATTTCTCGCATGACAAACATCATTAAATCATGGAAGCAAGTTTATGAAATATTGGAGCAGGAAAATTCCCTCTATTCTGATGAATCGAGTAGAGGAGAAGATGAGACAAATGAAAACAAGCTAATAAAGGTGTCTAATTCAGAGCTTCACAAAGTCGCATCATAACGCAAACTGTTGCCATACACAAACATGATATGTTGGGCCCTGGATCATGTTGATATTCCAATCAGATCCATCTACAGTTATCAAAAGACCATTGTTGGCTCATTTCACCCTGAAGACATTCAAGTAATGTATAAATTAAATTTCACCCCCAAATATACTTATAATGCATCATTTATAATGAAATTCAAGAATGGTGAATGTGTGAGTTACGATAGAACTCTCCATGATATAGTAAAATCTTGGTGGGGAAATGAAAATAAATTCAAAATTGAGTCATGGAACATATTCTATAGTTTCCTGTGATGCCCATATTATGCATACTTCCATGATGCTATGTAGAATGTTCGGAAAGAAAATCCCTATTCATTTTACTATATATTGGGTTCCTATAATCCATGAAGTAGCAGAGGGTTATACTCTTGGTTGGGGAAAAATGCTATTGGATAACCTATCCAAACAAATAGAGGATTACATAGCCCATAAATCCAAAGGAGAGCATGCTCCTTTCTATATGTTTGCATATATTATGTATGCAATATGTTTCATAACCCCATTTCCTCTTATGAATTGGAGCTAGACTCAGACTCCCACTGAATCTATACACTTATATCATTCCAAATTATGGGAGGAAAATGAAAAAGATTGCTTTTATGAAATTTGTCACAATGTGCTCATTCCAATCCGTGAAGCTATTTATAGTCAACCTCATCCCATAATTTCAAAACAAATTATTGGGAATTTGGGTGCTATTGCAGACTGGTACATTGAAGAAATTTTTTCTTATATTAGAGTCTTTGGATGTATTGCATATCCACATGCTCTGACCATATTTCTACCAGAAAAAATTGTTTGCAGAGAAGTAGAATATCAGACAATTTCAGTAGGCATCACTAAAGAACTAAAAGTTTCACAGAAAAGGGTTTGGCCGATCTTTCCCATACAGGTTGGTGTATTCTCATTATCAGGTTTTGGACATGCTAAGGTTGAAGCCTCAACCTTAGATGATATCAAATTAGCTGACATTGAATTTAAGAGGCATTATCCACATAGGGTGGTAGAAAATCATTTGGCTCAGTTTAACATGAAGAAATACATCCACGAAAAATTCACCTTATGATGAAGTTTTCAGAGGATTTAGATCATACGATGACGTCATATCTAGATTTCAAAGTCTTCTTGAAGAAGAACAATCGGGTTTTCTCAGCTTTCAAAAGAACAAAATGATCAATTTACCTAAGATATTGCAGGTACAACAAAGTCTCAGTCTAACTTCACAACCACCATCATCAAATCCCAAGAAACATGACTTGCTTGAGGTCAAAACTAAAGAAGTGGAAAAGACACCATAAATATTTTCAAAGGATACAATTATTACAGAGATATCAATACCAAGTAAAAATAATCAGGAATCGTTAGAATTTTTCGAAGGTTTCGTGAAACATGGGTACACTTTTACTTAGTTATTGACAAACACTGAAAATTCTGTAAAAGAAATCACAAGTCAAGGGGAATCCACTTCACTTACCATTCCCATACCATCCTTAAATACCCTAGCAACAAGTTATGGTTTTCCCTGTTCAAAGGTTATAAATATAGATGAAATGACACCTATTGAACCGGAAGAGATGCCTTCATCAGACTTATTCTTCAACAAGAAAAGAAAACCTATTATACGAAGAGAATCTCAATAGAAAGGGGGAGTAATTACAAAGAAGAAAAGAATGGTATATGATGGACAGGGACAAAGTGACCCTGAGTTTGCAAAAGAAGTAGCAAAATCACTAGGGGCATTTACAACAACCAACTTATGGTCAGTGGATCAATTGAGAAAAAAAATTGACTAGAAGAATATCTTGATTGATCAGCTGCATAATGATATGAAACATATAGAAGTCACTTCCAGAGAAAATATCAATTCTGAAATAAATCAAGTCAAACAGGGTTTCGAGTAGTAAATCAATCAATTAGAGGAGAAAGTGAAGATAGTTTTTCAGAAAAAACACTCATGTAAGAACATGGTGGTAGAGAGAGATATATTCATAAATCAATTGCAAGCTCGAATAGTCACAATTGAAATCACAATAATTGATATTTCTGCCTTCAAGAAACAAGCATTAGAAATAAATGAGGGATTGCATGTTGTTCAACAAAACTTCTTTGAAAGCTTGGATACTATCCAAAAATATTATCAAGTAATTAATGGTGCATTGCAGAGTATTGATGACAAAGATAAGGAATCTATTATGGCTAAATCCAAATTTCAGGAGCTTATAGGGTGGAGGCAAAGTCTCAATCTACCATGAGTTATTCCTTTTTCATAAATTGAGAAGATAAAAGGAGAAATAGCCTTAAAAAATTGGGAGAACAATATTGAAGAAAGTAAAAGGATAGATAAAGAATCAAATAAAGCTTGTATTAATTCTCTTTTAGTTGTAGATGCAGAAATGACATAAATGGATATCAGTAATATTCATGCTTTTATCAGGAAAGTTGAGATTGAGAAGAGAAAAAAAGGTTTGAAGAAAAATAGAGAGTACATGCAAAATGATATATTACAAGTCAATCATGTCGACTTGCAAATAATAAATGATCTTCTGGGGAAGAAAAGTCTACTACATCAAATCACTCAACAAGTGGCAATAAAAATTCAAAGAAATATATCAGTGGTACATGAAAATATTTTTTCCTTTGAATTCAATGCAAATATTGAAACCCCCAAGTTCATTATTGCATTATCATATTCACATGCACAATACAAGGATAACAAAAATACAGTTACAACCACCAACAAATAAAAGAAAAATGAATCACCAACCAACAAAGGAGATCCCAGAAAATGGACAAATGTTATGAATATTTGTAATATCTATTTAGTTTAGATTTTATTATATTTTGAGAATGAAGAATGTGGAAAGTCTAACCACTTCTGGTTAAGACAATTTTGTATAAATAAGCATATTAAATATGTAATCAGGGCTTCTTCTTGCCGAATGTAAAAACTAACTTCTTAATACCAATTTCAGAGAGAAGACAAATATTCTACATTTGATTTCCTTGAGTTATGTGCTTTCTGTGTATTGATTTTTCATCATAACCTCATTTTCTTCACTCTATGGTTCTTAAAGATTGAAATACTACAATTTAGTAATACATCTATTGTGGTCCATATAATTGGAAGTCATTTTAGCTACAACTTTTCCTTTGTTATTACTGTGAGTAAAACAAGACCTTTATATGTGTGGATCTCATCATTTCAATTCATATTTTAAGATTGACTCTTCATGATTCTTCTATTGTGGATAATGTAAGATTTATCAACATTGAATACCTTACTTTATTTGACAATTTAGTTTAATCCTTTCTACTTTTCATCTCTTCAATATTTATAAATACTAAAAGAAAGATGTGTTGCCGCTGTGTTTTATAATAATTAAGTTATTTGAAGTTTCATATTACAACTAAAGGTAGAAAAACATTATAAAAAACAATCTCTTAAATTTTGGATGCCTGACATTATTTTGTGAGCCTAGAGTAAATCTCAGGAACAACAAAATATTTGATGTTGAATGAGAAAGAGTGTCAACAAGAGGTATAGGTTGAGGAGGCATATTTGAAAGAATTTTCTTTAGATGTGGAGTGCAAGGCCATAGGGAAATTGAATGCCAAAATTACTAAAGGAAGGAATACGATAAGAGGGAAGAACTCATATTGCTAAATAAGAACGAAGAATAGAAGCAAGTGAATTGATTGATGTGGGGTCAAAGAAAGGGGAAAATTTGATGATAAGGAAAACAATGTTGCATCCGAAGAAATATATTTACAAAGAACCCAAACAAAGGAAAACAATATTTAGAATTAAATGAAATATAGGAGGTAAGTGTTGTAATTTGGTTATTGGGGGTGGTATTTCATAAAATCTAGTATATACTAAAGTTGTTCAGAAATTGAACTTGAAGAGTACCCCTCATCCAGAAACATATAAAGTGTGATTCTTACAAAATGGGAATAGGGTCACTATGAGAGAGTAGTTATTGATTAATTTTAATATTGGGGGTTATAATGATAACATTATATGTGTTTTGTTTCCCATGGATTCTCATCACATTTGTTGGGAATACTATGGCAATTTGATAGAAGAGTTATGCATCATGGGAGAAGAAATACCTACCAATTTGAGAAAAATGAAAAGACATTTAACTTACATCCTTTGAATGAAGAAGTGGAGAAGGGTAGGAAAGTGATTCTAACTCTAATATTGACATATGTGATAGAAGAAGATCAACAAGAACTTGTGGAGTAGTAGGATGAATAAAAACAAGAACATAGCATTGACACTACATTAATAACACTTTTGAAAGAGGAAGAGATGATATTTTTTCATTCCGACAATGTTTTATGTGGTGGTATGTATTTTTCAAAAAAAGAAGAAAAAATATGAAGGAAGTGGCCATGCAGAGGGAAACCAAAAAATGAGAGGATTAGTGGTAGATTTGATTGTAGGGATAATGGCATATTGGTACAATGAATACAATAGGCATTGGGAATGGTGCCTAATGTTAGGATATTTGGAAACTTAGGAGTCAGTTAATATCAACTTGGTCTAATGTGTATTTAGGTAAAGGTGTGTTTCTTTATTATGTGTTAGTATGGATTTGTAGTTATGTAATTTGACGATCATGATATGTTCTAGACATAGAGTGCTCCAACGACTCATATTCTTCTTGATATTAATGGATACATTGATATATGGATTAACACTTGATTGGTCCATGATATCTATTTAAAGAATCACATGGAGGGTCATTTGTTGATGATCTATTATGAGAAACTCTCTTGTAAAATATTTTTCTTTTGCATCAATATATTTCCTCAATTAGCCACATTGGCTACGGTTGTGCACTGTTTCCCTCTTCAAGGGTTTTAACCATGCAAAAAAATTGGTGTGTTGATATTTGATTTGGTTGTGTGAGTGGTTACTGAAGGTGTTCTTCCTATGTTGGAATACCATATTTTTTCGAACGTGGTATCATATCCCATTCAAATACCTACTCCTATTGTAGATCGATATCTCGAAGTCGTGTTTCCACATTTCTAGTTTTTTCTATTTTCATACATTTATGGGTTGAGAGGAATGTTCCATTACATTCATATCACTTCTTTTGGTTTGAAACACCTTACGTTTCACTTGAAAAGGTTTATGTTTTCTCAAGATACAACCATTTTAGTCAGATCCAAAGGTATAAAGCTTGAATTCACCCTTTTCAATTTTATTTTTTACAGAGTTAATATTTTGTTTTTCTATTATTATTTTTGGGTTGCTACTCTTTCTAGTCTGTCTATTCTTCTTTCTGTGTGCTCTGTGTGATCTTATCAAATTAGAGACATAGCAGAACATGTTTTCTTATCTGTGTATGCTCTTTGTCGTGCACTTTGTGCGATCTCAAAAAATCAGGAACATAGAGAAAACTTGGATTTTATGTGTAAGTTAATTGACATGTAACCCCATTTGTTTTTTATATTCATTTTTTCTTTTCAAAACATTGAATTGTTTTTGTATGAACATGCATAAAGGAATATTTTTGGGATAAACACTTGTTGATACCGAGAGGGGGGTGAATCAGTATCAAGTACAATTTAAAAACCTTTTCAACTTATACTTAAATCATTCAATTATATCCAATGAGAAATGAACAATAGTATAAGAGTTACACCAATACACCACAATACACCATGCACAATATATGACAAATAATCAATAGTTATTGTTCAAGGGAAGTAATTACTTCCAAAGGTAGCTACTGCTTCCAAATATAAAGGGAGGGATAAACATCCAAGAGGAAGATGCAATCCTCCAATATCAAGAGAGGGTTGACCTCTCCATCCTTTCCCCTTCCTTCTACCCAAGAATATATGAGATATAATAAAAATTTACATTAAATCATCACCATCAACCAACCATCACATAGAACCTGATAATGCTTCCTGAGACTTCTTCAATTTCTGAAATTCTTCAATTATTGGAATACTTTGATCCTATATATAATATTACTCAATGTATTCTCTGAAACATCTCCAAGTTTCACTCCTTGAGTCCTCCCCAAAAAGAAGTTATAGAGAGAATGGTAGACCTTGTTCAATTTCGGTTTATTCAGGAGAGCGAACTTGTACATAATGCCCCACACTCAATATTTAATAGCAGATTATAACTCGCAAACAAAAAACTAAATTCCGTACTATTTCCAATGAAATTTGTCCCACTTAATTTGGATTCTCTATGAAGAATTTATGATTGTTTTACCCAAAACACCTGTTTATTGACTAACTTCAGGACTAGTAAAAAACCCTATTTTCCATATAGTGTATTTCCATAATTATAGTGAATCAAGAACTAAAACATTTACCACATGTACCTTGATATGTATTCTCAATACCATATCAATTTCATCATCTGAATCGTTCTAAAAAAAAAGTTATAGCGAAAATGGTAAGATGACCTGTAAATAACATACCTTAGAACACATCACCAAAAGACTTCATCCTCCCTTGAAATACGGCTTTCTTTACTTCTTAT